>MU224375.1:385306-443058 GCA_018584345.1 Thuja plicata
TTCCATCCTTTTGATCAATATAATTAAACGTAATATCCTAAATTTGGACATAGGATTTCCCTTCATTATACAAATCTTATTTAGGAGATCTAGGGCATTCAAACACCCTCCAAATTTAGATCTTACAAATATTTTATTTATTTTATGAAAATTTTTATTTTGTATAGTGTATTACATATTTTAAATTAATTTAATATTTATTATTATCAAAGGTATAATATCATTTTTTAATATCGAATGTGTTCAAATTTGTACAAGAAATAATCTCACCCTCTACAAATTAATAGATTTTCATTTAATAGTAAATGCTAAGTATTTTTTATTACATTTTGAATGTGAAATTGAATGCAAATTATAAATATTTTTTTTATTGCATTGTTAGTATTCTTTTTAACAATCTCACCCTCTACAAATTAATAGATTTTCATTTAATAGTGTGATATATAGACATAGAAAGAGGGAGGGCTATAGGGATAGACAAATATACTGGAATGTGTGTCCAATATTGGACACACATTCCAGTATATATATCACTTAATATTTGTCTATCCCTATAGCCCTCCCTATATATATATATATATATATATATATATAGAGAGAGAGAGAGAGAGACTTAAATGACCTTTCCATAACTCTACGGTGTTCCCATTGCACACTAAGGTGTGATTGCTAGTGTTATATTATCCATAGGAGATGAAATTGTTTCACTAATAGCCGTAAAAGAAATCATGTAAAGAGAAATGTACTTTTACCATTTTCCCTCTAGGATAAGGACAAAATAGATAAGCATCCACTCTCATAATCTTTTATTTTAAGGTGTTTGGACACATGTTAGGAGTTATAAAATAATCTATGATGGTTATGAGATATGTCATTTGATTCTATGACAACACCTATGACGGTTGTGTGTGTGAAATGTGGACCTCTAAATAGAACAAACACTTCAATAGGTCATTGCATGATTAATCTAGGAAAGTATTGAACTATGAAAACAATAAATTAATTTAAATCAACCTATTGCCTTCTAGTAGGCAGGAGTATGAGGTTTCTCTCATATCATCACAAACCCAATGACTTGACATTTTCTAAATAAAGGATTTGCAAAAATAATTATTCTATGATGCAAGTATAAAGATGTTCATCCAATGATTAGCTAAGTTTATTTTAAAACCCAAAAGAAATGTTCCTAGATTATGAATTAAAATTCTTGAAACATGTAAAATGTGCTAAAATGCTAAATGCTTAATGAAAGATGATAAACAAAAACAACATAATAACTCTACTAAAATTCTTGGATCCTTTGTGAGGAAATGAAGCCTTCTTTTATAGAAAATCTATGTCAAACCGATGACTGAGATTGAACTTTGAAGAACAGACAAGATTGACTCTAAGAAACACAGTCCATGTGCAAGGAAGGTCATTGGTTGAGAAAGTCAGTTAACTGAACTGACTTTTCAGTCATTTGGGAAACTTCTAAAATCAAGAGGAGTTAACTGAGTCAGCTTTTAGTTAACTGGATTGTTTCCAAAATGAGGAGAAGAAAATACTTAGTTAATTGAACAAGAAATATTTATTTCTAATTTTATGTTCACTCAACAGAAATGATGACATAAAATGCATTTTTTAATATTTAAATGATTTAAATGCACATTTTACTCAATTTATTAATTTTAATTCCTTTTTATATTCAATTGACAATTATCTATTTATATAATCAACATAATAGTATTTTTTTTATCGGTAATAGTTGGATATTTTATTGATATCAGAAAATAATATTTATATTTCAAGTATGAGTGTCATGTTAGCACAGTCATGCTACTAGTTGTAAACCATTACAATCTATTTAAAAATAGTAAAATATCTCAAAATGGATGTTGAGTCTTTTCATCTGGCACTTCGGTGCCTCCTACCATAGTTTCTGCATTTTCTCTCGGCTACAGAGCATTTTCTTTTTAATTATGCCTCATCTTTAACTGGAAGTGCTTCAAAAGTCCACATTTTGGTTGGAGATAGACATTATCAAGCTCAAAATGGCATTGTGGCCCATTCAAAATTGGAGTGTCATTCTCAGTTGTACTCCATATTACAAAAACTACCAAAAAAGTTTATATTTTTTTCCTTTATAGCGAGCTTCACTTACATCCTTTCTTGGTTTCTTCAACCTTGGCGTGCTTGGCATGCTTTTCGCACTATCCATCTTCTTTGGGGGACTTGCAGGTTCAGAGCCATCTCTCTGGCGTCAGGTGGTGGGGGGCGTTCCCTTATTGTAACTTTGATGGTCTCCCACCCAATGAATCTATCCATGCAGTAATTGTCTTTGTTAATTCCCCATGGCCATCACACAAACGGGATGATGCCTTTCACTCTTTCCCGGTCTTCATCAGCAATTCCTTGGGTGATGTTGAAACCCACTCCCGACCATTCCCATTCAAGGAAAGAGTCCATGCCTTCTAGTAAATCTATGTTGAACAGCTCCACCATGACCTCCCGCACCTCCTCGTGCTCCACTTCAAGTTCTAGGGCCCAAGCCAACAGCAGTGAGGGAATGTCAACATTCAGGCAACCTCTGTGGGTGGCCACGATGAACTTTGGGCCCAGAGTGTCCATGACTGCCTCCTCTAGATCCTTGGAGGACCATTTCATAAAATTTCAAATTCTGTTGGCCTTGATTTTTCCAAAAAATCCTTTTTTTTGTTTGTTCCTCCCAGGTTTCAACGTGAAGGTCGCATCCATCTCTGCAATCTCCAAACCTGTGCTCAAAAAAACTTGCAAGTTTATCAGTCCCACAGAAAATGAAGAATGACATAAAGCATTTAGAGAATGTGTAGAGGGTGTGGGCTTTTATGTGAATCCCTGCAAATTGATTTGTAATTAATCTGAACTTTTCATGACTGATTTTTCCATCCCATCGGCGTCCCATCTCCATCATATTTCTATCCTTCCACCCTCCTTTTGTCCTTATGATGATTAAGTTGGCACAGATCAAGGTTAGAGACTCACATGTCATGAATGTGCTTTGGCCCAAGTGTCAATATGACATCACTCAGACATTTATGAAGGGATGAAGTGTAAATTCCCTTTATCGTCGCCACTACCAAACAATGATGTTTTGAGTTGAGTTGTAATAATGTCAGGTCCTTTCATTCCCTCATTTAGAAATTCCTGTCCCATCGGTCTTACATAAAGTTGTAATCGCAGTGTCCCCCAATCTGCATTCTGTCATTTCTAGTGACGAGGGCTAAACCCCATGTGGAACAGCTGGCGTCCATCGCTCTTCATCTTCCATAATGATATTAGTGAAAATTTCATATTGCTTATTCCCCACCATATTAAAATTGGTTACCCAATTTGACAGGCAATCAACCTCAATATTGCCTGCTCTTCTAACATGTGATATTTTGAAATTCTCATAGTCGTTGAGAAGTTTAGATATGTGGTTTATATATTATTGAAGGTGCCATGCCCAGATATGACCTTTTTGAATGGCCCCAATTATAACAGTTGAATCCCCTTCTAGGTGGAGATTTTTAATTTCTAGCTTAAGCCCCATTTTGACCCCAAGCATTGCTGCATGTACTTCAGCCATGTTATTTGTACCTTCATTTATCATTTCTCCTTCAAGGGCTAATAACTTGCCTTTCCAATCTCTCACAATGGCACCAATGCCAGATACCCTAGGGTTGCCTCTTGAGGCCCCATCAAAATTTATTTTAATCCAATCCTTATCGGGTGGTTCCCACTTAATGCCTTCCTTCTTGTTGTGGGTCTTGTGTTTCAATCAATTTCCCCATGAGTGGATTTTAATGCCTGGCCATCTATTTTGAATCTTTGAGTCCAAATGAGTAAAGGGGCATTTCATGCATTTGTTGTTTGCTGATGTGGTCATAATTTCCTCTATTTAATTGTTTATTCTCCTCATGATCATGGCTAAAGTCTCTTTTTGGTCTCTGAAAGTTCTACGATTCCTCTCTTTCCAAACTTCCCAAAGTAGAGTTGAGGGAGATATATCCCAAATTGCATCAAGTCGGGACCAGCCGAGAGCAAAGGGCCACCCTAGAAAAACATCATTTAGAGTATTTTGTAGGGGTCCATGCCAACCCAGATTGTGTTGGATCATTACCCAACAAGAGTTTGCAATTTTGCAGTTGACCAAGAGGTGATCAACATCCTCTTCCACCTAGCCACACATCAGGCATTTTGTGGGTCCCAGAAAACCAAGTCTTTTCCTTCTCTCCCCTATCAAGATTTTGCCTCTGGATGCAAGCCATGTGAAGACCCCAGCTTTGGGGAGGCAATGTTTGTTCCAGCAAAGCTTTGTAGGCCATTGCTCTTCCCTGTCAACCTTTTCCAGAAGCTGGTAGCCCAATTTGACTAAATATTCTCGTATTTTTTATGCACACCATATCACCCTATCCTTGTCTAAGGTAAAAAGGATCCTTCTATCTTTTAATATTCCTTTCATTGTGTCTTTTTGCTGATCTGATAAGTTCTCATGGTTCATTGTTTTCCACTGCCATTCTCTGCCATGTGCTTCTCTAGTCGGCTCAATGTAGTCTGATATATGTTCCCCCCAAGCCCGAATAAAATAGTTTCTAAGATCATGGAGATCACCATTCCTTTTTAGTGCTGGAAGTCCATTCCATGAGTCATCCCAGAATTTCGCTGATTGCCCATTACCAACATTCCAAGATATATGATCCGTGATTATCTGTCTGCATGAGATAATGAAGTTCCACATTGCAGAGCCCCGGGGAGGATTTCTGATAGTGAGAATGGGATTTTCATTAGGGTTGTCAAGGTATTTTTATGCGAACCCACATGCAATCTGGTTTCTGTTGGATTTCCCATATTAATTTGGCCCCTAGTGTAGTGTTCATAAGTTGCCAATTTTTTATTCCCGCGCCCCCATCTTTCTTGGGCTTACAAATCTTATCCCATGCTAGTAAAGGGATTTTTTCATCCTAAGATGATCCATTCCAAAATAATTTATGCATGCCTTGACCAATTTTATTTAAAATGTTGGTTGGGATCCGTAGGCAGAACATTGGGAAAACTAGCATTGCTGAGATTACTGATTTTAGCATAAGAATTCTGCCTGTCGAAGAGAGCCATTTCCCCTTCCAGCCCAAATTTTTTTTTGAAATATAAGAGGTTAGGTCAGTCCAAATTTTTGACTTTCCTGCATCCTCAAAAAGTGGGATCCCCAAATATTTGTATGGGAGGGTTCCCTTCCTCATGCCCAGAACTTTACAAATGTCTCTTTGTCGTTGAGGGGGAGTGTTAAAGAAATAGATTTATGATTTCAACCAGTTTACCTGTTGTCCTGAAGCAGTGGTGTATTTATCCAGTGTTGACTTCATATTTATCTCTTCTCTGCAAGAGGCCTTCCCCCCCAGAAAGGTGTCATCAGCAAATTGCAAGTGTGAAAGGGTCGGCACTCCCGCTGCCACCTTTATTCCTTTCCATATATCTGAGTTTCTTTTTTGTTTAATAAGTCTACTTAGGGCCTCTACCATGATAACAAAGAGGAAAGGGGATATTGGATCCCCTTGTTGTATGCCTTTTCTTGTTTCAAAGAATCCCTATGGGCTACCATTAACTAGGATGGAGAGCCACACATTACAGATGCATCCCTCAATCCATTTTATCCATTCCTCTGCAAACCCAAACTTTGCCATGATTTTGGATAGGAAGCCCCTATCCACCTCATCATACACTTTCCTGATGTCGAGTTTTACTAGCATCCTTTCTGTCTTGGCTTTCTAGACGGTGTGAATTGCCTCATGGGCAATGATGATCCCTTCATATATCGAGCGATCAGGGGTGAAGCCACTCTTCCTTTGAAATTACTATTTTCAGGGTTGTTTTCAGTCTGTTGGCCATTATTTTGGATACTATTTTGTAAATGACATTGCATAGGGAAATAGGCTTGTAATCCATGAAGCTAGAGGAGTCATCTTTTTTGGGAATCAGTGCGATGAGAGTGTTGTTCAAATCTTTGAGGATGAATTTTCCTTTGCGCGCCTCCTCTACCACTTCTCATACCTCTGTCCCCACAAGGTCCCAAAAATGTTGGTAAAAGAGGGTAGTGAACCCATCCAAGCCCAGAGCCCTGTCTCCCCCCATCCCAAATAGAGCATTCTTGACTTCCCCAATAGTTGTTGGTCTCAGGAGGAAGGCGTTTTGGGCCGGGCTAATGCATGTTGGGATTGTGTTGATAATTTCCTCATAATTGGTGTTTTGCTGCCTTTCTGCACAAAAGATTTGTGAGAAGTATCTCACTGCTTCATCCTTGATGTCTTGATCCTTTTCCAAAGTGAGTCCCTACTGGTTTTTTATGGAGAAGATTTTGTTCCCTGCCCTTTTCACTTTAGCAAAGTTGTGGAAAAACTTTGTATTTTGGTCTCCATCCTTGAGCCACAGCTCTCTTGACTTTTGCCTCCAATATATCTCCTCACGGGCCAATGTTTCCTCATACTATTTTTTTAATTGTTGCTCCTATAAAAATTCTACATTAGTCATTCCATGGGTGATAATGTGCTCATTTAGGGGTTTTAGCTCCTCTTCTAATCTGAATTTCTCCACAAAGATATTTTTGAAGCTTTCCCTATTCCAAATTTTTAGCTTCTCTTTAAGGAATCGAAGCTTTTTGCAAAAGATAAAAGCAAGATTCCCAACTCTATTTGGAGCATTGTTCCACCATGTTTTCACCATGTCATCAAAGCCTTCATCCCTAAGCCGCATTGCTTCAAAATTGAAGGGGCGTCTGTCAGGGACAGAATCCTCTTGTATTCTCAATCCAATGGGGTAATGGTCTGATCATGTTATCAGGAGTATCTCCACTCTGCATATCCGTTCTATAGCTATCCAATCCCCTGCCGGTAAGAATCTGTCTAGATTCTCTGCTATATTGTTGAAATCCAATCTGCGGTTTGTCCATGTATAGTCTCCACCTTTTAGTTCTACCTCCATTAATCCATTATCCATAAGAAATTTTGAAAATCCATCTGACTTTTTCCTGCCCATCCATGGCCACCTTTTCTATCTTCTGGCCTAAGGATGGCATTAAAGTCACCCCCAAGGATAAATAGTTCAACCGGGTTATCCTTTAGGACTTTTGAGATTTCCTGCCACAAAATGAGCTTGAGAGCAAGATTGTTGGGGCCATAAATGTTTATGATGTTAATATTTTTGAGAAGTTGCTTAGATGCCACCCTTGCCCATATCCATGATTTGTGTTGTTGAATAATATCAATGTTTACTGCCTCTTCCTCCCCTAAGAGGCCTAGGTCTCCGGACACACCATCTGCATCCATGAAGAAGCATTTCCATCTCAGAAATTTTGCTGCAAACAAAGCACAGTCCTCATTTTTGAGTTTGGTTTCTTGAATAAGCACTAGATCGGGTTTATCCTGATCAAAACACTGCTTGATCAAACAAACTTTGTCAGAGGCATTGCAGCCCCTGACATTCCAAGATAAGAGTTTCATTGCTCCCGGGAAAGGGTGTTACCCTTTCCCGATCTCAATTTGCGTTGGCCACGGCCTTTGCAAGCCTCATTTTTAGGGTGCTTGCCCCTCTCTTTTTCTTTTCTCCAAAGGCAACTTTAACCCTTGATGAGTCTGTTTGTTCTATGGTTCTAACTTATGTGATATCAAATTTTCTCCAAGAGACCAAGAAAGTCTTCAGTGTCAAGGTCTTCCCCCTCCTCTCTACTCTTATGGCCCAAACTGTTACCCCCACTATCTTTGGCTCCCTCAAAGGACTCCCTCAGATTCCTGATAGGTGAGATGGGGATGTCCTTGATCAGAGTGTCTGTGTTATCAACCCAGGTGGCTAGGCCATACTCCTTTTCCTCCTCTACTTTATTAGTAGAAGTATTCTGACCGAGGGTGGCATCTCCAATAGAGCTATTCCATTGCACTTTCGAAAATGACTTTGGACTCTCTATAGGATTTTTTTCAGTTGTGGGTGGATCCATGTGCCACTTTGGACTAGAAAATGGCATTCCCTCATTGGGTTGTGTGGGTCTAGGATCTACATTGATAGGGTCTACGTTGATCTTCTTATTGCATATGTTCTGCTCACCCGAATGTGTGAGCTTTGGATTTTCATGTCTCTGCACCGGGTTTGTGTTAGCAAGAGTGGTGTTTGGTTCATGGTTTTCAAGGGCTAGCCTTTCAGAGTGTGGAGAGACAGTCTCGCAAAGATTTTTAAGCTTATCCAAATGTGGGAGAGGGGATGAACTAGGAATAACTTCAAAGGTAGGTTAAATGTGGGAGCTCTCCGCCTTTTTTGGCATGTGGGTTTGATTTCTTATAGTAGCTTCCTCTACTTCAGGTTATTTTTGAAACTCCTATTGTCCTTTGTCACACAATAGCTCTTCCCAAACCACACAGAGTCTTTTTCCTTTGCCCATCTCCCTTACCACATTGATCTCCTCATCCTCTCGACTTGTTTTTTCAATCGATTGTTTCCATATTCCTTCTCTAGATCTGAGTTCTAGGGTTTCGAGCAGAGGAGCAGCTTCATTCCAGAGGATTAATATCTTGATATAGGTTGATAGATCTTTCTTGTTGAGGGCCTCCCCCCAATCTAGAAATGTTCCCCACCATTGTTAGGGTTTCAATATTCTAGTATTCCTGTGGGAGGGTTTTAAGGTTTATCCATAGAGGGACGTTCACAAACATGTGTTTGGATGGATCAAAATTTGGTTACCAATTATTGATGTATAAACCCAAGCCGTCCATGAAATGAGGCCCCGATTGGAGAAATTCCACCTTTGCATTCTTTGTGGGGCATGTCACAAAGTAAAAACCATTTGAAAGGGTTTTTAATGTGCAATCTGCGCTAGCATGTCTATATAACCATGCTTTGATTTTTTCATAGGCAAGCCAAGAACCCGTCCATTTAAGAAAGAAAGCTTTGCTTCTAAGAAAATCTAAATTATCACACCATCCTTTATGTTGAATATTTAGAAAGGGGGTTGCAGAGGTGGGTTTGGGAATTTCTACCTTTCTACACTTGGTGATCTTTTCTATTTGCTTTGGTCTCCAGAGACGATGCTCGGTATCCTTGAATCTAGCAGGAGCCCCATGTTGGATCCCCTTTCCACTGTTATTTTTGAAGGTGAAGCGGTCGTTTGCATGGTTTTTCTCCAGATCCTACCACGCTCAGTAAGGTTGTCTAGGATGCTTGAAAAAATGGTATGGGCATTGGTTGAAAGGCCACCGACGCTTAGCCTGGACCCTGTAGTTGAAGCCTAAGTGTCGCCTGAAACCCTGGTTTGAAAAATTCGACCGTTGCCCCCAGCGCTCCATTCTCCTTTCCCAAATATATGTCTTTATTCATGGATTATAACATACTAGGATATTAATTAAATAAATGACATAAGCTTTAATTTCAAATATTTTTGGATTTAGGAGTTAAATAATTAAATCAAGTGCGATGATAGATTAGGACCTAGGGTTTAGGTCAGATCATACTGAAGATGTTGAATTGCCTTTAGGTTAGGACTTCAGATATTTAATCAAGATTTTGGGTTTTCTTGATGAACAATCAAGATTAGGGGCTTAGGGTTTTGAATACCATTTTAGGTGATTACATTTGCCCCTCTTTGAATTCATGTGTGATCAACACATTGATTCAAAGAATAGTCAATGTTAAGACCGAGAATAATTTGATTTAAAGCGATGAAACTACTCTCAAGTCAATTGATTCAAAGATATCGATTATGAACTTGATTGGACTAGAACCAATTAATATAGAAAAAAATGCTCAATTTGATTTCAAGAAATGAAACTAAACATCTATCAAAAAATCTTAAACTTTTGGATTGGTTTGAATGAGTAACCAGTTTGACTTTATGCAATGAAACTAATTACCATTAAGAGGTTGAATAGAAAAATTAACTTGATTTGAAGTGATGAATCCAATTTGATCAATGTGTCTAGTTTTAGAAATGAATGGCTTGTATAAGACTGATCTGTCTGGTTTTGATTGTATCCATCACTATATAAGATAATTGATTGGGTTGCCTTTGATTAAAGAGATAATCTCAACTTGATGTGATGCGATGAAGCTGATATGCCCCTAGCGATGGGGTCTTGCTTGATGATGTGATCATTGAATTGTTGATGTCCTAATCCTACCCCCTTAGGAGAAAAATCAAAATATGGCTAGGTTCCCTAGTGATCAGAAGTAATTCGATTGATAAAACTGATGTAGTAAGAAGATGATCATATTTGGAAGAGATGGTTGAGGTATTGTTGACCAAGTTTGACCAAAATTTTGGTAGGGTTGACCAAGTTTGATCAAAATTATGACACATGGATTTATTGGAAGAAAAACATGAGAGATTTCCATTGGTTTGGAGTCCAAGGGACTAGTTGCGCAAGCGGTCAACTGCGGTTGACAAAAAAAGTCAACTATCAAATTTGACAAGAAAAACAATTTCAAATTTTGATTTTGATCCTGAAAATAGAATCAGAAAGGTCAAATTAGCCATATGATATGATATGATATGTTACTAATCATCTCATGCAGGAATATGCCATGCCAGAGCACAAGTACTCAATTGTGTCCCAGTATTCAACGTGCAACTGACCACCTAGCAAAAGGAAGATTATTTAATTCGAGCTTCAAATCCCACATTGGAGAGAGAGAGAGAGAGAGAGAGAGAGAGAGAGAGAGAGAGAGAGAGAGAGAGAGAGAGAGAGAGAGAGAGAGAGAGAGAGAGAGAGAGAGAGAGAGAGAGAGAGAGAGAGAGAGAGAGACTATGTTGTTCTAAGACCATGCAACTATAATGCAAAAACTAACATCAATGCAACCTAGGACTTAGTCACTAGATTTTGATTTGAAAATTTTCATCATTGAGATTTTGGGACATCAGAGTTGATACAACCCTTACTAGTGCCACTGCAACCATAAGGATATGACTATGAATTTCATCGGATAAAATGTGGCAAGCCAATGTAAGCATCAAGATATTAAAGTCAAGATAACCATGAGTGTGATCTTGAGTAAACAAAAATATTAATAACAGTCAAGGAGATAGTTCTGGCCTCACCTTGGCATGAAATTAAGTGGAGTCGAGGTATGTGAGGCTTTTCCACCTTGATCTGGAAGCTCTTATCATAGACACCTAGTTTATTTGATGTTGCAGGATTATCAGGACCACACTAAAAAGAAACAATCAAAAGAAAAGATTAGCAAAAAGCACTGATAACAAACAACATCCAAGAAAGTTTAACATATCTTCAATAAGTTTTGTGAGTGTTTTGTGTTTGTCTTGTTTGTGTAGGGTGTTGAGAAACACCATCATGCTTTGAGTGCATAGTGCTTGATTGTTATTAAGCCAGTGTTAAGGTTTATGTCATGTTATCCAATGTGTTGAGAAACACAGATGTGTCCAAATAAGTAGTGTTAAGAATCACTATTGATTAGGGTGTTGAGAAACATTGTTGTGTTAGTAGAAAACTGTCCTTTAGGAATGACTAAGATACTGACTCTGGTTTGGTTCACAGATTGATCAAATTGGAAAGCTTGCCCCTAGTAACAAACTCCAATTCAAGATGAGTGACTTGACTTAGACTAATAGAACAAATCTGATCTGATTGCCCCCAAACTATGACTCTGATCAGTTTCAAGCCACGAGGGTTCTTAGAAGAATGAAAGTGTCTCAAAAGTGACTGAAAGCTATGTAAAAACTTAAGAAAATGGTATAAAAGCATGAAGAATTCCAAGATGTGCGTTGATAAATGGAGTGCTTGAGTACAAGAGGCGCCTATTTACTAGGTTTTCACCTACTTGGTAGAGATTCTATTTTCGCTACCAAGGCGATTGTTTACCAAGTTTTCACCAAGGCACTTTTTTCTTTCTTTTTTATTTTTTTATTTTTTGTATTTTTCTCTCTTTTTTTACATTTTTTTGTTGATTCATCAAGGCGCTTGTTACCAGGTTTTCACCAGGATGATCATTTTTTAGGACTTTTTTCAATTTTTAGCTTTTCTCTCATGACATTTTTAGAGATTACCCATTCTCAAGCAAGATCACATTGGTTTCCCCCAATGTATAGCAAGGTGTAGGATATTACAGATGGATTAGAAAGTTGATAGATGAGGCAAATATACAATGATAGATGAAGAGGATGAATATAACCCTCAAGGATAGTCTTCTCAAGGTTTCCCAAGATATTGAAAGAGAAAATATCATGTGAAGCACATTTTGGATAGGCAATGGAAACCAATGATGTGGTGCTAGATAGCATATAGGATAATGACCTGATGTCAGAAAATCATGCAGTCCAAAGGAGTGGACACATGAAGAGACTTCTAAGAACCTGTTTTGCATTTTTTTATTCTTCATCAAGACCAAGGGGTCAATAGGATAGTGATAGGATAACATGATCGGTATAAAGGGTGATGGAGGCTATGAGTGAATGGTTTGGAATTAAGGAAAGGATGTTTATGGATAATGAGTATTGACTTGGGCTAAGAAAGTTCGTGATAGGGTACCATGGATGAGAGCAAGTGAATAGGTTGATGGAAAGGATAATGAATATCATAATTCATGATGCTCATGGATATGTTCGACCTTGTCAAGATATGAATGTAAATAAGATAGTTGCATGATGGAGGATATAATGGATAGGGTGGGGTGGATTGAACTTGCCTCTAAGAGAGAGCGCAAGAGGAAGAAATTACACATTACACCTGTTTGCAAGGTTTTCATCATGGTAGTTTCCCAAGGTGCCACAAGAAGTGGTTTTCACCATAGGATGGGTTTATTTCTCTTTACTTTTTCTACCAAGGTGCTTGTTTACCAGGTTTTCACTAAGGCACTTTTTCTCTCTTTTTTTTTTTTTTTTTATTTTTAATGGAGGAACTTTAAGTCTCTTGCTCTTTGGATAGTGCTCCTTTGAAGGATATTTTATGATGGGCCAAGGTCGCTGAAAGTATGCTCAAAGATGGTGATAGGGTGATGGTAGGGAATGAAATGGAGGATAAGGGAGATGAAAGCCAAGGATTTATGTGATGGATTGGATAAGAGGAATGGAAGGATATGAAGTGCATGGGTAGTAGGTAGGTGTAGAATATTTGATAGGGTATTGAAAGTTTTGTGTATGGGTAGATGGAAATGGTGATAAGATCAAAATTTACACACACCTTGAAGGGAAATGGATGGATGGAGGAAAAATGGATGGAATAGCTTGAGGCTTTAATGTATGAGTGGATATGGATCTTGGTACACAAGGACCCAAGATGGATGGAGAAGAGGGTGAAGTATTCAAGGTAATGGATTTTGGGACATGAGGACCCAAAATTGAGTTAGAAGATGGGAGATGTTTAGATGAAGATGAAGATGAAGTGGAAGACTTTGGAAGCTTGGATGCCAACTCTAATTTTTTTATTTTTGTTCAAGTATTTTAAGAGAAACTTGGAAATTCATGTAACTTTTGATTTTCCTTTGCTTTCGGATGATTTAAAATGCATTTCTTCCATGATAGATTTAAGAACCCATATTTTTTTTTGTTTCATTCTTTTCTTAGTGGACCCTTGTGGTCTCTTGAATATTTCCTTTTTCTTTGTAGTCACATGTCGATTAGGTTGTACATAGTGATCTTCATATATAAATGAACTCTTGAATTTCTGATTTCTTTGTTGCACATCCAAATTGCTTCCAAAAGACTTGGGAACGGTGGATGAAAAGGGTTGATATGGTTGTTTCATATGGGTTGGTTGATAGGGAGGGTTCAAGGATGCATGTATTTCTTGATCTTGATAGGGGATAGGGTAAGAAAATGACAAGCTAGTAGTGATAGGCATGGTGGATGGATGGATATAAGGACTCAATATAAATGGAAGGTTTGACAGTTCCAGCTTTGGGATATAGGGACCAAGGATGGATCCGGAGGATGGAGAAGGTTGATTCTTACATGAAAATGGAGGGAGATAATGTGTATAATGGATATCAACATATGTAGAGTGAGCTACATGACCAAGGCTCTTCTCTTTAGAATTCTTCTTTATATCAATAGGTTCATGAGTAGTCTTGATAGGAGAAAATTTGATAAGAGCAATTGAAGCTTGAGGGAATTTATTTTTATGCAAGGAATTTTGAGGAATGATGGTTTATTGAGGTGGACATAGAGGAGTATGACAAGGAGATTATGGGATGCACTGATCTTGACAAGGATCTTTAGATGGTATATAAAGGGTACTTTGCTCTCATTTTTAAATAGGCTCATTAGAGATGGTTGAAAGGATGTCTTGATCTTTCTTGGGAGGTGGATAAGATATAGGAGGTGTAAGAGTGTATTCTAGGAATAAATGTAAGGGGGTGAAGAAATCATCATGGGAATCTTGAGATATATAAGTTTTTTCAACCGTTGGATAAGCATGGATGGTATCTTGATCTTGATCATTACTGATATTCATTTCTTCACACTTTGGATTGTCCTCTTGACATGGAGCCAATTCTAAGGAGGTAGCGTTTTTGATATGCATGAGAGATTCATGAAGTGATAATGGAGTATCATTTTGATCAGGCATGATAGGCATTGAAGCAAATGGAATCTTTGGGTGTATGATCTTTGAAGCCTGAGAAAGACTTGCAACCGTATGCAAATTAGCTTGGATCTCTTTTAGAGGTAGTCCTTGAGGGTAGACATAGTTAGCATGAAAAGCATTATGTTGTTTTTTTGATGGAGGGACTTTGGGTAGCTTCACTTCTTTTGAAGATGAATGAATGTTGGAGGAAGTGGATTCTACGCGACAATCATTACTAGACATAGGTTCATGATTTAGACCTTTTTTGAGAATAGTATCTTCATTAGATGGTTTATTAGGATTTTTCAATTTAAATTATGTCATCATCTATGAGATATTGGATTTTGTGTTTCAATTCCATGCAATCTAAATTTTTATGCTCATTATGGTTATGATACGTATAATAGGTACTCAAGAATGAAAGTCCATGTGAAGTGATTTGCGATAATGTGATGAGATTTCTTTCAAGGAGTTATTCCAATGTTGATTCATAAGATTGTCCCAAAGGAGTAAATAATATATCCAATGGAAATTTAGATACACTTGTGTTCACCAAAGATATATGAGATTCAAGATCACGACGATCTTGTTGACGGGACTTTGTGACAGCCTCGCCAACATGGAGAGAGTTGTCACCGGGTACCGACCAACTTCGCCTGAAGAGATTTACTAGAGAGTGGGATCTCCTATCCTCCAAGCACCTGGTAGTCAGGTCACGACGGTGTGGGATTAACTTAGTTGGGTAGGTGACTGTTTATTTGAGGGGATAGCTGGTTTTGACTCATCAACCTCCAGAACTTTGACAATAATGGGTCCCCTGCAAGCACTTTTTATCTCCAACAAAAGAAAATATCAAAAGATAGGATAGGGTTATTGTAAATCTATAACTATAGTCATGATATACATTTCCATAACATCAACAAAGTTCCAAATGAAAATAAACAACAGATACCGAGCATAAATATGATCGCCAATCAGACATATATCGGTAGTAAGGTAAAGAATTTTATTAAATCACTAAAGAACTAGAACAAGGGACATAAAGAAGCATAAAAAATGAAAAGAATTCATTAATTCTAGGATCAGAAATAATACATAACATGGTGCCAAGTATTTCTTCTCATTCTTTCATTAACTTCAAATCAAGCGTCACTAGTGGTTACACTAGTGGCTCCAAGGGAGCACTAATCTACTCAGAACTTTAAAATAAAATGGCTAGAAAACTTGTATAACTTATGGATAGATAAATCATCAATTCACCGACCCTTGGAATGACGTTAGACTTATTATTTATAGGCATCTTATCTACCTAGGGAACTTAACCTATGCAAGTTATTTACATTATATTACAATATTTATAGTCGGTGCTCTTGCGCTGTGCGGATCATCATACTATATACAATCATTTGAGAAGAAAAGAGAGGAAAGAAAGAAGGAAGTTCCAGGAAATCCATCATCGAGAAGAGTGCCTATGTACTTGTGAACATGACGGTGCATCCCAAATGACTTGGGCCATACACCCTCATTAATGCACTTTTGGTTGGTCGTCGAGTGGTACTCTGTACGCCAGATATTAAATGTTGAAATGATGCCTTGAGAGCCAGGAGAGGTCTGCAATGAACTTTTCGGTCGATGATGACCCGTCAGGCCTTTCTACCCTAGGTCTAAAAACAAATCTTTGGACAGTGATCAGTCAGCCTCAAAAGAATAACCTTCACTCATCACCGTAAAGAATACAAAACTAAAGGCCTAAAATTCTAGGCTCTGGGAACTTGTGCTCAAAGAGTAAAGAATAGCTGAGTAAATCTTTTCCATGAGGAGGGATCCCCAGAGTCCAGGAAATTTTATAGAATCTTTTATTTCTCAGATGCTTCTAGATTTTGAAGCACACCCTCATCCTCCACGTTCTTCAAATGGTCCCAATGATCAACCGAGCTCTCAAGGTGATCACCAGCATCCTCAGCCTTCTCCTTTAATTTTTTTACTACCTTGGATGCATCATGGGACTTGAGTGTCACCTGGGAGAGTTACACCATTACGACACCATTTAAATCTCTAGAGGGTCAGAATTGAGCCTCGACCACTTCATCAAACTTGCTGAGTATAGAGTCGACGAGAGTATAAGTCTCAGGGCTGAGTGGATCAGCCAAATTGAGCTCCTTGAAAAATCTAATATATTGGTCCCATGGGGCCTAGACCACCAAGAGTTGTTCCTCTAACACCCTTACCAGTTGCTTACCAATCCTAACTTTGAATGTAAGTCTGGAGTACTGGGTCTTGAGGAACCCATACAACTCATCCCCTAGGATGTCTGTCATAGCTAAATTGTCTTCCTTGAGGTTTAAAATCTCCCCCAAGATGTCTCTCCATTCCCCATTTTTCTCAATTTCTTCCTGCCACCGAGGAATGATGGCCTCCATCTGGTTCACTATGTCTTGTGCTTGGAAGAAATCGGGGAGAGATTCGAACAAAATACTTCTTACCACCTCAATTTGTTAATCCATCCACTCATCTATAGCCAACGCTTTCTTTTTCATCATTCTTAACACGTCTACATCACCCTGTGGAAGCGGTGTTCCAAATGTTGAAGGTTCAGGTGTTTCAAAGGCAAGGGGACGTGCTATTTCTGTCAGGAGACTGAGGAGATTTGCATTAGCAAACTTCATCTCCTTGACCATTTGGGACTGCTTCTCATATCGGGCGTGGATGGCCTCGCTTGCCTTCTACAAGAGATATAGTTCTCCCCTTTGATTCATTTTTCCCAGAGGCACCTCTTTGATCACATATTCTTTGGCAGTAACCTCTGATTCTTCTTTTCCTGCCAGTGGGGCTGCTATTATAGCCACCACATTGTCGTATGGGTCCCTTCGAGTGTTATGAAGGGTGCAAGCCCTTTGGGACTTCTTTGCTACCTCTCCTTCTGCCAACATCTCAGCTAGTGAAAATGGAGCCACTAATGTCATCAGATCTTTTTTCCTCTATGATTCTACCATCCACTGTGGCAGTCCTACTGACCCACTTATTACCATCCCTGAGATTGAAGTACTCCTGGGGTTCTACTCAAGTTCTCTCTTGGATGCATTTTCATCTATATTGCAGGGATCCTCACCTATGTTTCCTCCTCTTTTTGCACCATCCCCCAAAATATCTTCTGTTGGTGGGCTAAACGGTGGTGGCTTGAGAGGCAACTCATTCAAATCTACTTGTTGTAACATGTTGAGGAACTCACCAACTGGGATGTTGCACGACGATGATTGGCCTTGATCGCTGGTTGGATTTTGGGGCACTACATTGGAGGGTACGGTTGTTCCTGAAGGTCTGGTTTACTCTTCTATCAATTAATTGCTCCTTGACCCATTCACTTTCATGTTCCTTTTCTGTTATTATTTATTCTTCAGCCTCCCCTAATCAGGATTCATCTTCTCCCCCTTGGGTCATCCCTTCTTTGGCCTGTGTTGTTTCTTCTTGTGAGGGTACATCGACTTCTTGTCTCGCTATCTCCTCCATCACACTATCTACCATTCCTTGTAGTCCTCCCAAATCGTTGATCTGGAAGAAGTCATCAACCATAATCTGTGAAATCTCTGGGGGATCTTCTAGAGTATTTCCTTTGTCAAGGGAGGAGAAGGAGAGAACTTTGACCTCGGGAGCACCTATAGATTCAATTCTTAGGCCCTTAATTTTTAGGGGTATTTATGCCTTCTACTTTTTCATTCTTTGGAGCGGTGCTTTGGCGGTCGCGACCGTTGCTGCATCTTCGGCCTCTTCTTTGCATGTTACACTAAGTAATGTGGCTAGAGATGGAGACTCTCTCACCATGAGACATGAACCCATCGGTGGATCTGAGACCAAATTTCACCCTGGAATTTTCTATGTCCCATAGTTTTTAGGACTTCTCCAACTTTTCATCTAATTACTCCATCAGGGGGGCCAAAATGGGGTTCATAACCTGAGGAGAGGCACAAACTTTCTACTTTCCTTGGGCTTTGGATTGTTTCACTGCCTGGGAGCCTGTAGCTCACAAAAATTGGTTCTCTAATCAGACGCTCTTGGGGAAATCCTTTGCAAAATAGATGTGGTTGTGTTGGTTCACTATTCTCGAGATGACCTCAACATTCAAAACTTCCAGAGTGTCCCAATCTACTAGCAGGAGGTCCATCTTGTCAATGCCTACTTCTTTATACTTGGGATCCTCAAGTGACCCGATATCTGAAAAGGTTTGTGGGAACGTCTGGATATTAAGATGTTCCATCATTCCCTTTGACATCCTAGAGTACTTCCCCTTCTGGACATCAAAATCATCTTGGAAATTAGCCCAAAAATCCTCCAAGTGCCTCTCATGGGGATCGATTCGCTGGGGCATTATCTTTGCCAGCTGCTCATAGTCCTTGCGACTGAGTGAAAATTTGGCTAAGTTCACGGTGCTTAGCTCACTTTCTACTTCCCAAGCCATGACAAGGGAGCAGGTATAATTCCTGCACATAAATGGGAAAGAGATAGAGGTGACCTTCTCGGTGGCCATCATAGCATGCACCTCCAGAATCTACCTGCAAAACTCTAGAAAAATGATCATGTCCCCACAATGCTTGGGGAATAGGAAAGGTTTCCTAACAAATCTAGACACTTGAATATAGGTGTGTTGTGCAAACTAGATGAAATAACATCCCCATGTATTCACTAAGGCTATGGCCTACATGGACACTCTGAATCCATGATCATTAGTGATCACCTTGATCTTGTGGAAGATGAAGGAATCATTGACTCTACAAAAATTGGGGAATCTCTTATCCCATTGAATCTGGGGAAAATGGTCCCATGGGGTGGCCTGTACAACTCCATCCCCTGAGGACGCCAACTGTACTTAATCCCCAAATTCCATGGTATTCTTGGGACAATATCCAAAGGATGTAGTAAGTCATGTAGAACCTATGATTTTCCTTGACCTTCCTCATCTGGGCATCCACATTCTTAACGATAATGTCAGCCCAGCCAAATCATGCCTAGTTGGTGGTCATACAATTAGGAAGTAGTACATCCAGGGGTCGAACTTTAGAGCATGGGGTTCCCCAAAAATCCTGCATAGAAATATAATTCTGGCCTGGATGGGCTCCTTGAAGTTGGAGCGATGGATCTCCATTCTCATCTTCTTGAAGTCCTAGCACAGAATTTTTAACCATTTTGAATTGAGGTGACATTGGGCCAGATCATTCGCATCCTCGAACTGTGTGAAAGAAGCAGCCCTGGTGAGAGTAACAGCATCTAAAAAGAACATAATGTGTCATTTAATGATGATGAGATCATGGTCTAAGGTGATGATGGGCGCCAGGTACCCGAGAGGGTTGGGCAAAATCAACACAACTGCCAAACTAGATGGGTTGTAACATTTAGCCAAGAGCGTGATCAGCTTCGGCGCTTGCATTGAGTATGGAAAACCAACTACTTGAATGATTTTGGATGCCACTAAGTTAACTGAGATAGGGTCGTTGGCCTGTCGCTGTTGGTGGATTACATGAAGGAGGGCCCTCAGTTCAACATAGGTGTCGATATCTATATCTATGACCTCTTTTTAGAGTCGATTCAATTTGAGACCCTGGAATTGTCTTGCCTTTCCTATATTTCAGGGTCAATGGGAGCCTTTCCAGCACATTTTCTGCCCTAGACGTTTTGGCAGTGCTTTCCAAAATACTTGGAAGTTTCGGAATTCTCAAGGGTATGGATGTTGAAGCCATTTCTTCCTTGCCTTAACCTGTACCTGCAAACTAGACAACCGTTAGTGCATGAAATTTTATAAACACGGATTTCAGGCTCCCATATTTTAGGCACGACTGTTCACTTGGTATTTAGAAAACATGAATCATTAGTCCTTGAAAAATGTTATCCGGGATTTATCTCTAATGTAATCATTTCATAATATTCAAAACTTCTCCCTTGCACCCAAAAGACCAAAAATGTTGACTCGCCAAGAAAATTGAGATAGAGAAGTCTAGGGTTACCAAAACACCTAGAACCTGACCCAAAAAAGGATGGTGGTATCAGAGACAAGACGGGAAATCCTATCATCATACCTTGACATGCGTAAATCCACTCAGCTAAGTAATGACAATTAATCAATAGTTGTTCTAGCATGAGTGACATGAATGCCACTTGGGATGAATTTTAATGTTTGAACGTGGGAATTAATTCCATCATTAAGATGAAAATGATGGAGGAGAGAGAAAGATTAATGACCTGCTAGAAAGATGACCTTTTGAAACTGACATAGCTATCACCTCAATATGAAAGTTGCATCAACCAGAAGGGTGGACACGTTTATTGGGTGGCCATGGTCTTCAGACCTCGTAAAGAATTCTGAGAAATGGTGTCCCTAGGAGTTACCTCCATCGAACCTGCACTAAAAATGACTCTCAGAGACGCAACGTCTCCTCAGTGTAGGAAGGCAAAACTTTAACCAACTCGATAATGTACAGCCAACCTAAGCTATTAACAACATGCAGAGCGTTCAAAATCTACAAAACTCCACTCTCACCTACAGGACTTGAACAAGCATTTACAAGGAACATACAATGCTCTACGGACCTATATTTACATAATTTATAGACTATAGAGCTGGACATGAAACACTACTTGCAGAGAATTTACAACCAATGAAAAAATATGTCTCGCCTTCGAGCTAGATGACTATGAAGAAAAAGAGACGCACCAAGTCTAGGAGAAACAACATGCCAAATGACAAGCACGACCTGGATGACAAGGGCGGATGAACACCCAAAAACACAGAAAGCCCAAACGAACAAAAGATGAATGAAAAAAAAAAAAAAAAAAAGGAAAANAAAAGATGAATGAAAAAAAAAAAAAAAAAATGGAAAAGGGATAACAACAACAACAACAAATGAACCAGAAAAACAAACAACAAATGGAAAAAAAAAAAAAAAGACACAACGAAAAGCAAAGAAGCCCAAGGGCCTACCTGAAACTCAAAATGCCAAAAAGGGGGTACTGCAAACGACCTCGCTTTGTCACCTAAACACTCTTGGAGAATCCTTGAACACACCTCAGCTTAGAAAACAAATTGCTTTTCTCTCAACATAATTTTCCAGAAGGTAGTTAGTTTATGGTAAATGTAAAAATGACAAGGTAAAAGGCCTTAAATAATGCCTAGGGGAGCGCATTAGTTACCAAAGGTTACTCTGAGAAACAAGCTGGCCACCGAAGTCCAGGCCTTGGGGCACCCAATGATCATTCAACTTAAAAAGAAAGAGGGATGATCGACAGGTCTCAAAGGTCCAGAAATCATCGACTCTGAGAAACAACACTCTAGAGTCTGTATCCTGGAGTGGAAACAAGACAAGAGAAAAGATGAGACAAGGGAAAGGGCCAGAAAGGGAAAATAGGCAAAATGAAGCCAAGGCAAAAAAAAGGATGGGGACTTGACATTTTGCACAGAAAATGTAGGGACGGGTATGCAGGGAATAATAGATCTGATTTGTTGTTCTCATATGATTGATAGACAAGACTCTCAACACAATCTAATGTAACTTCATCTTCATTCTCTTGATCAAAGATAGGATGGTCATGAAATTGTTCTTGATCAAATATGGGTTTGTTGTCCTTAGATGCCTCTTTGTTTGAAGAAAAGGGAAGTATATATGGCTCATGATCATAGAGAAAAGGAAAGATTTATCTTAATCAGGGCTTGTTGGATGATGTATCCTTTTCTCCCTTAAAGTCTTGAATTTCAGATTTCAAAGACTGAACTTGTTTTGATAGGGTCGCAATAAGAATCTCTTCTTTATCATTGTTAAGACTATAAGGTTTAGCCCATTTATTTTTATCCATTGTAAGATTTTCTTGATACACTTTCTTAGAAGATTGGAGAGAAGGTAAGATGTGGGAATTGTTCTTACGAATAGGATCAAATGATTTGCTTGAAATTTCTGGTCATTCTATGAAAAGAGGGTTTTCTTCAAACAAAAGGTGTTGTCTTGATTTCTCTTAAAATTGCTTAAAAGAGCCTCTAGCTTGTATAGGTGTGAGTCAATCAATTGTCTTACATGTGTTAAAGTAAAAGTTGTCGTGTTGATTAAGTCCCAGATAAATGATGGTGACAACATGATAATGTCCAATTAAGAAGGAGATATAAATGACTCAGATCTGAGTCAAGGTTAACAAACCTAGATAATAATGCACTCACGACTTAGAATAAGGACAACAGAAATCAAATATTGGATTAATGGTAACAGATTGATCAAAGGATTAGATCAACAAATCAGGACCTGCGACAACAAAAAAATTAGACTATCAATTGACTGTGACTAAACTAACGGTCGACTATGACAAACTCATTGTTCTAAAGTCAGAACTGTAGAAGACAAGACATAATCTTATCAGAGGTTTGGAACCGAGGAACAAAACTAATAGAAGTTCAGATTTTGCCAACTAACTGTTAGAGTGTTTCATTTTGGTTTTCATTTATTGTTCAGTTTCTAGTTGTTGTTCAAGGTTTGGATGTCAAATATTCAAAGTATACAAGCACAACAAACACGTATGAAAAGATTCAATGAAACCAATACTTTATAATCCTATGTTTAATTGACTTAGTGAGAAAAGCATTGCTCATTGACTTAGGTACACACCCAATAGATAATCAGAATATGACCACCACCAACCTCACAATGGGTCTAATGATGTTGTATTATCAGACTCCAAATGTTAATGGGGGAATGATATGCCAAGTGTCTTGGGAGAGTTACTATCTCCCTTGCACTTGGATTATCCCACTTTTGGGGGTGAACCGGGTAAGTTGCTACTCTGTGGAGTCTAGTAAGGGTCTCCATTTGAATACGTCCTCTACATTCATGGAAATGTGATTCAGGCGTATAGCCCCACAAAACACCTTGGCAAGAGTAGTCACATAAATTTGATTGAGACCTCTAAGGCCCTATCATATGTTAGGTGAGAGTCAAGTATAAACTCAAATGGTACCCGACTTCTCAATCTTTGGCCTGAAGAAGCAAATTTGATTAACGTGAGTTTGAGTGGTGTGGCTTACACCTCGTGCTTGTGTGGTTCATTCTCCAAGGGTGACTATTTTTTACCACTTGGATAGGCCCGTCTAATAGGTAAGCATGAAATAAAATAGAAAAGTTATGAGGGTTTGGATTTCTGATTTTCCCTCAGAGGGGAAAAGAGCATAATTTCCTACATTTTTGCTATTCTCAAACACATCAAACAGTTGTTCATTTTAAGAATTCTTGCATGTGAGGTTCCTATAAAAGTATTAAGGAAAACATGAAGTTTACTTGTTTCTCTTTAGGCAACCTGCATGAAACAAATTCAGTAATCTTGGTTTTTATATGCCTAACATGCTTCTTGCACAAAAGGTCTAGATTTTTTCCAAATGCCTTTGACGAAGTGACTTGCACATATGTGTTAAGCTGTTGTAAATCCAGAAAGAGAAAAAAATTAACCCATTAGCATTAGTGACATCTAATAAAAACCCATAAAAGAGTGCAAATCTTGTTGTTTTATCAATTTAAAATGAAAAAAAACACATACAATCTACATAAATGACATGCAAGCTAAAAATAAGACATGCAACCTATAGAAATGACATGCAAGTTATAAAGCAAAATATGCAACCTACAGAAATGACATGCAAGTTAAAAAGAAAAACATGCAACCTACATAAATGATATGCAAGCTAAAAAGAAAAACATGCAACCTACAAAGATGACATTCAAGATTTAAAAAAAAATAAGAATATGAAAGCTACAGAAATGACATGCAATCTAATAAGAAAAACATGCAACCTACAAAAATGGCATGCAAGCTAAAAAGAAAAACATACAACTTACAGAGATGACATGCAAGCTAAAAGAAAAATATGCAACGTAGATAAATGACATGCAAGCTAAAAAGAAAAACATTCAACCTACATAAATTACATGCAAGTTAAAAAGTAAAACATGCAACCTATAGAAACGACATGCAACCTACATAAATGACACACAAGCTAAAAAGAAAAACATGCAACCTACAGAAATGACATGCAAGCTAAAAACAAAAACATGAAACCTACAAAAATGACATGTAAGCTAAAAAAATAAATATGAAACCTACAAAAATGACATGCAAGAAGAAATTATTAAATGCGCTAAAACAAAATGCAAATGTATTATAAAATTGATAACATGCACTGAAACAAAGATGGAACACGCTGAAATAGAAATCAAAGGTGCTGAAAGAATAATAGACAGAAGATAGAAGAAATTTTTGAACTTGCTCCATGCTAAAATAGAGATGAAATGCGCTAAAACAAAGATAGCATGTGTTGAAACAGAGCCGATACGTGTTGTTTTACTTGCAAAATCAGAGTAGGACAATCCTGAGATATACAAAATTAATTCAAATGTGAGGACAGAAATAGATGTTCTGCCCCATGGTGGGCGCCTGTGTGTGTGTGTGTGAAATGTGGACCTCTAAACATCACAAACACTTCAATAGGTCATTGCATGATTAATATAGGAAAACATTGAACCATGAAAACAATAAATTAATCTAAATCGACCTATTGACTTCTAGTAGGCAGGAGTATGAGTTTTCTCTCAGGTCATCACAAACCTAGTGACTTGACGTTGTCTAAATGAAGGATTTGCAAAAAATGATTATTCTATGATGTAGGTATAAATATGTTCATCCAATGATTAGCTAAGTTCATTTTAAAACCCAAAAGAGATGTTCCTAGATTATGAATTGAAATGCTTGAAACATGTAAAATATGTTAAAACGCTAAATGCTTAATGAAAGATGATAAAGAAAAACAACATAATAACTCTACTAAAATTCTTGGATCCTTTGTGAGGAAATGAAGCCTTCTTTTATAAAAAATCTTTGTCACACCGACGACCGAGATTGAACTTTGAAGAACGTACAAGATTGACTCAAAAAAGCACAATCCATGGGCAAGGAAGGCCATTGGTTGAGAGAGTCGGTTAACCAAACTGACTAATCAGTCATTTGGGAAACTTCTAAAATCAAAAGAGAAATTAACTGAGTCAACTTTCAATTAACTGGATTATTTCTAAAATGAGGAGAAGAAAAGACTTAGTTAACTGAACAAGACAAATTTGTTTCTAATTTGATGTTCAGTCAACTGAAATGATGTCATTAAATGCATTTTTGAATATTTAAATGATTTAAATGCACTTTTTACTCAATTTATTAATTTTAATTCCTTTTTATATTTAATTGACAATTATCTATTTATTTAATAAACATACTAGGATATTAATTAAATACATGACATGGGGTTTAATTGCCTATATTTTGAGATTTAGGAGTTAAATAATTAAATCAAGTGTGATGATAGATTAGGACCTAGGGTTTAGATCAGATCATACTGAAGATGTTGAATTGCCTTTAGGTTAGGACTTAGGATATTTAATCAAGATTTTGGGTTTTCTTGATGAACAATTGAGATTAGGGGCTTAGGGTTTTGAATGCCATTTTTAGGTGATTACACCAGTTTGTGACAAAATTCTTCCACAAGTGCACATGCATGAGAGATGCTTTGTGCTAGATGTAGGAGCATTTATAAGTGGCTATTGTAAGCTACATGCATGATTTAAAGATGGTGGGTTGAATGGATTTTTACTATGGTATATTGGAACCTTGTTTTGGCCCATGACAATGTTCTGTAGTGGTATTTTGGCCCTCCATAACTCTATATATTTAGGGCTTGAGATGGAGACAATATGGGAGCTCATTTATGTACATAGGTGTTGTTGTACTGAAGGTTGAAGAGGATAATGAATGAAGTTTTGTATGTAATATTTGTTTCATAAAGATAATACAAGCATTGACCTCTCTTCTTGGTGGAATTTTTCTCGAAACCCCCACATAAATCATGTGTTGTGAAATGATATCTTTGTGTTGCTAATTATACTTTGTTATTGTTTGTATCTTATGATGAAATATTATTCATTTATGTAATATTTTATGTTCATCTAATATAGGCTTATTAAGCATGTTAAATTGGTGGTTTTGGGCACAACAAAGAAGATTAACATAAAAATGGTTTTTGTAATTAATCAACTTAATTTTTAGATTTGCATATAATCACAAATTTTCATTGGGTATAATTTAAGAATTGAATCTCATTAATGGTTTATTGAATTAAAGATTTCTAAATTTTTTGAGCAATTTCCCAATATTTGGCATCAAAGCTTCAAAGGTTTCCATGGTTTGCATGCATTTACATGTGCATTGCATGTACTTACATGAACTTTTGTGGTGCTTGCATGTCAATTTAAATGGTCTTTAAAGGTTTTGGGGATTCCTCCATTTTGGTTTCTTAGCATGGAAAGCTTTTCAAAATAAATTAGAAGGAAATGTGATTTTTTTGTGACTTCTAGATTGTAGTAGATGTTTTGTGTGTTAACATTGTTTTGAATATATGTGAGAATAGAAGCCATGACACCTCAAATGAGTATCATCAATGTGATCTACATTGGGCTTTTGATGCTCGTGAAGGATCATGTGTTTTATGGAGTTGATCATGGATTTTGTTTTCTTATAAGTTATTTTAAGCTCTAATTTGAAAATATGTTGCTCTAATCTTGCATGGTGGTTATGTTTCTTTTCCATATGGTCATGTATAGTGAAAGTATGTGCATGTTGTTCCCTTTTAGCCTTGTAGTCACATGTGTAAATACTTGTTTGATGGGGTGAATGCTCCTCGACAACTTAATAAGTGTACAATTTTTCCCATTTCTAAAAGTTATTGGTTTGTAGATACATGTTTACACCATTGTTCATATGACATATTTGATGTGAATGACTGGATGTTGAAGTGGATTTCATATTTACAGATAAAATTTTACAGGTTTTAAATTTTAACTAAAATATGTGGTATGTAGATATGTGGTAAGATTGAATTCAAGGTGTAGGCACCTAAATTTGATTAATTACATTAATTAAATTTAGTTAGCATAGGCACATTTATTGGTTAAATAATTACGTATTATTCAATTAATTAATGTCATCCCTTGGGTAAATTTAATTAATTAATTAATATATAACCCTATTAATTAATTAATGGCACCCAAAATCAATTTAATTGGTTAATTAGTCTCTTTCCTTTGTTAAATAAAACAAATTAAATCAATTGGTTTTATTTAATTCATTTTGTGTTGTATGCGTGAAAACATACATGTGTGGAACAAGCTCAAACATGCAAACATTAGGATTTTAACAATTCAAAATACATTAAACATGTTAAATACTTGAAACAACACAAAACTCCCACAACCTCCGATAGAGCCAAGACAAGTGCACCCAAATGGCTTTTTTGATTTTCTCTTTTTGTGGAAATGTGGGTGTGCTCTCCAAAACATAATAGATTGCCCCCAAATGATGTTTGAATGTGGATGAAGATCTTACAATGCAAGCTAATGGATGATTGAAGAACTCAAGAGCTAGTATGAGGAACTAGTCTCAAGCTTCCAACAATGAAGAATGGTGATTCAAACTATGAGTTACAATGATATGCAAGATCTAAAAAGCTAAGATGAATTTTTCCATTATCCTAACATGTAATATCTAGATTCAAAGATGAGTAACAAGAATAAAAATGCTAAGAACTTATGAGAATTTATAAAGCAAAACTAGCATGATAACAATGCAAAAATGAGAGACGATTTGCTCTTGTCAAGGCTCCTATTTATAGAATTTTGGAGCAAGGGTGAGCACCTTGATGAGGTGGCACCTATGTGGAATCCACATAGGAGACACATAAGGGACACATAGGCTTAGAAAGGATGGTCATGAAAAATTCAACTTTAAGACAAGATTGGTATTTAAGGTTGAAGGGCATAAGGTTGCTCACACATGTGTGAGCAACCTTGGAAAAAAGGAGTGGGGGACAAAGATGTAATAGTATAGTTGAAGAATTTAAGGAAGTTTGGTAGCTTCCTTGGGAGGATTTCTCACACGTGTGAGAAACTCATTAGGGGATAATGAGGCTAGGAATCACTTCTAAAGCATGATTAGTGGGAGATTACCAATAAAGGCAGGTTTAGAAAGTGAAGTGATGGGTGCAGGCTAGGTTTATAGGTTGGGGTTAGGATTAAGTTTAAATTAAATTTAAATTAATCAAAGCCTAGAAGAATATTAGGATATGTAGGATTTAAATAAATACAAATTTATTCAAAAGGGGATTATACGGAGGAACATGAAATAAATTAAATTTAATACATTAGAGAGGGGGCATTTAAATTAAATTTAAATACTTTATGTAATGAACCTGACTTAATTAAAAAAAATTAATTAAATGGGTAGAGGGATATAACGAGGATAATTAATTAATTTTAATGTTGCAAGGATTATTTAATTAAAAGAAATTTAATTATTAGGAACAATTTTAGACATCTACATTTTGCCCCTCTTTGATGTAGCGTCATAGGTGGTTCCACATCAAATAAAAGAAAATAAGATGCCCCAAAGAAAATTGGGTACCTAATAGTCATGTTGAAGCGACAATGGTGAGAAATTGTGCCCCCTCGAGAAAATAATGTGAAAAATATTTTTTGTGGAATTTTCTCAAAAAAAGGCAGAAAGGATAGAAAAAGGAAGAAAGAGGAGGAAAAGTTTGAAAAATGCGTGACCATCAAGGGATGCGAGAAAATGGAGACCGGAACAAAAAATGGGCCAAGGGGGGCTATAAGTAGGGCCAAAAGGCCCCTTAAAGGGTCACTTTCACCACGACCACTAGAAAAATTGGGGTTAGTGAGAATGACATGATGAATGAGAGGAAGAAGAGTTAGCTTAGGGAGTGCATCCAGACCTACCAGAGACCCACCGACTCAGACCCACCTGTGAGTCCCTAAACCCATCCTTTGTGCTTTGCTTTCACTTTCAAATTTCACATTAAATTCTTGTTTTTTTTGTTAAATAGGGTAGGTTTATTTGTCAGGATAGAGACGTCGATTGGTTGATCGACATCTGCTCATACATCTATCAATCAATCATTGTCTATGGGGATGGGGAATGGTGGGATGGAGATGGCGATCAACTGATTGTTGTCTCTGAGGATGGGGTTTAGGGGTCAGAAAAGATTTTGGATACCAGTGAGAGGATCTACCAATCATCGTCTTTGCAGATTGACATTTTTGTCGATCCACGTCTTCGATGCCCAATCAATGTCTCCATGAATTGGGAAAGAGGACAAAGGATGATGCAAAAAATATGATCTTAGGGGTTCAAGAACTAGCTCAGGGGGATCAGGGACATGATTCCCCAATCTTCATCGGGATGCATGAAGAAATTTGGCTATAAATAGACTGACTGGTGTAGGTTAACTAGATGCAAGCACAGGAGTCTCCGTTGGGTTCGAGGGAGTGTTATGAGTAAAAACATTTTTTTAATGATTAATGTAATGGGTAAAGGCATAATGTATTAATGAATAATGAGGTGGATAAATAGTAAAATGCAATGAAAATGAACCTTAATGGAGTAATAATAACTAATGATAATAACTACTAGGTGGATAGATAATAAATGAAAATGGAATGGTTTAGCAAAATGATTATATGCAATGTAATGGATAATGATAAAATGAACCTAATGATAACTATGTGATGAAACGAATAAATACAGTCCAGACTAAATGCAAAAAATCTAAATGCAATGAATCTAATCAAATGCAATCCTAATGGAAGTTAGTAATGCAACTAAATGCAATGAAATGTAATTAAAAAATGAACCTAATTGATATGAAACTGAGGCAATTAACTCAATGCAAATTAATGCAACTAGGTGAGATGCAAGGTTAAAATGAACCTAAGATGATATGCAACCTAATGTAATTAAGACCTCTAAAATGTGACCTATTTTTGTATGTACCAACATAAGTGGGAGGGAAATTTAGCCAGCTAGGATGGGGGATAGTGAATAAATAGGAGCCTTTCCACGAACAAAATGCAAAATGTAACATGACCCTAATGAATGCAGCTACCTAAAAATGCAAAGAGGATTTTGGGGATTTATATTTTTTTAATATTAGGCAGCACACCCTAGTTTGATTTTGCAAAAGGAGGTATGCACCATATGCTAGAAAGCATGGATAACATGGTTCCTCTGCGTGGACTAGACTCACAGACATACAAGGTAGATTTGGGAACATAGATGTAGATCATCAATCATGGTGGAACTAATGCAGTTCCCTCACGAGGAGGCATAGTACACCCAAGTCTTTTTAGGGGCTTGATAGAAGTGCATGAAACCATATCCCAATAAGGTATTCATAACCATAGTAGTGTAACCAACAACAATGCACTAAAGTACCCACAAATAGATCATTCCACAAATTATCTGTATTCCAATAGACACCATTCAAGATGCACCAAGATATTGACGATCGAGACAATTGTGAGTAGGTACAACAGAAACACAAATATAAAATCAACAAAAAGGCCTCATGACCAAGTAGTCATTCAGTTCAAATTTCTTGCCATGAATAGGATTGTGTGGTATAGGATTGATAATTCAATGCAAGAAGGATGCATCATAATGAACAAAGATCGATTGAAATAAAAAATGGAGATTCACTGGCAAAAGCTATGAAATAAACAAGGAGCTAGGAGACTTGATGTGGGGGTTTATTTGGTTAAAAATTGCGTGGTCAAAGTGTATGGGATAAGCTGAGTGTACTGGGATGATGGTGCATTGCGATGAGATGATGCGAAACTAACTAGGATGATGGAAGTTGATGACAAATCCTGATTGTGATCATAGACAAAGCTTTGTGGATGGTGTGGAGTGAAACGAGGTGATGCAAGATTCTCATATGGAGATGGGATGATGGGACCAAGGTGAGTATGTAACTGACACCCTTGTCCAATAGGGAGACCGATATATAGCCAAGGGATCAATATATACAAGTTGAAGAATCAATTTATACAGGTCGAGGGACCAATATATACAACTAGAAGCGAATATATACAATTCAAGGTGTACAAAGCTCAGGAATTGGGATAGTACTATGACTTCTTTAGATGCATGTGTGATGATGGAACACCCAGGGAATATGAGTTTGTGATGGGGAATTTTAGTGGGGATCAGCGGATGCGTTGATGTGAGTGGGTGGATGAGGGGGGTGGGGTAGGATTTTGATAGATAATAGTACGGTCCACTATGTGTGACACATGTTGCCACTTTTTCACCACACATACTCATCCAAGGTGCTTGATTGCCAATTTTTCACCATTGGACATTTATTTCTCTTTACTTTTTGGATTTTTTGGATTTTTTAAAGATTTTTTATATTTTTAATGATTTTTTCTGATAAGTAGGGTACACCATGTGAATTAGGCATAAAATTTCTTCAGGTGAATGATATTGATGGGTGATAAACTATAACTGATTGAATGCTTGAATATGTTAAGTTGATGATCAAACAAGCTGCATAAAGTTAATGCAAGCCATTAAATCAGTTAATGTATTGTATTTTCAATGATGTCAACTTGATATAATATGATTGGTTATATACATAGTGTTAAAGGCTTCAAAGAACCAAAGAGATAAAGGTTATGCTATCAGTAATGCATAAAAGTTTAGTATACACTAAGTGACAACAAACACTAACAGGCAATGCACCCCGATGGACAGAGAACCCCGAGAGGAAATTCACAGTGATACACGAGAAAGAAACCCAAGAAAGAATTACCGACGAGCAGAATCATAGTGTTACCCAACAGAGAGACTACCCCGATGGATGAAGATGCCCAAGGAGAACTGAAGTGTTGACCGAGCTAACAAAGAGTTAAACACTGAAAAGAACTGAAGTTCAGAAATGACAAAAGACTTAGCTGGCAAGAGCTAAAGAAGGAGTTAACTAGTTGTTAATATTGTTCTCATTGACAAGTTAAAAGCCAGAGATAAGTGATATTTTTAAAGCTATTTTATTCCAGTTGTCTAAGAGAAATATATGGGATAAAATTGAAGTAAAGCTTTAAAGCAAGAAAGGCGAGAATTGTGGATCACGCCTAGAACAAGAAAGTCAAGGACTTATAAATGGTGAATTATGTCTATAAAGAGATAAGATAATTCATTATGAATTAGGGGTGAATAGAGAAGAGGATGTTGGAGAGATACTAGTGAAGAACAACTTCATACAATCCTGATCAATCAAGCTAGAGAACATAGCTAAAGATTTCTGCAGACACCGAGCAATAGAGAAACATAGCATCACCGAGCAAAAAGAAGTGGAGAAAAGGTATGGAATAGAGACATTGATCATAAAGGTATTATGAGCTTATAATAGATCTGAACATCTACAAAGTATATTTATTTATATGAACAGATCATATATTGTTTTAGTTTAACCATTGAATCAGAGAAGTCTCTTAACCGAGCATGATCTAAAAAAATCCTTTATATATTGAGATACATCCCAAGGAGTATCAAATGATTAATTCATGAAGATAGCATCATGAAATGCCAGATGTCAAGTGATTAACTATTAGTGATCTAACAAGGTTGTACTTAATAGTGTGTTTGTAACCTTTAACAGGGTTGGCTCTTCACTGAGCTCACTTCAAAAGAGTGAAAATTTTGGGTTATCAGTCCCAAGTGGTTTTTCCCTTAACAGGGTTTCCATGTTAAAAATTTGTGTGTCAATGTGTTTATGAGTCATTACTTTAATGTTTTGCATTACACAACTAATTTGAATTGATCGGTAAGCATTAAGTTATTTACCGCGTTTCAGTAAAAGCTAGAAAAGGATAAACTGCTATTTGGTAAATCTTAAGAAAAGGGATAAACAATGAAATCCGAGTAGTAGTTAATTGATATGATTATTTAAAGGCATTCATCTTGAAGGACTAAAGATAACTAGAGATTTATAATTGTGGTAATAAGTTTTTGGGTTAATTTATTGGAATATTTTTTAGGCCACTGATTCCCCCCCCCCCCCCTCTCTATTATTCTAACAATTGGTATCAGAGCTTGTGTGCTTAGAAGGAAGGTTTCAAGACCTAAGCAAAAGATCACAAGATGAGCAAACGAGATGTGCCCAAGTTGAACAAGGACAACTTTGCATCATGGAAAAGTAGGATAAGACTCCACCTATCAGGTATTGGACATGATGTTACTCAATACTTGGATATTGAATATGTGTTGCCTACAGGACCTCACACACTTGAGCAATTAAGAGAAAAACATGAGCATAATTCTATGATGATAGAACTTGATTCCTCACTCTCCGATGGTGAATTTGAAGATGTCAAAACCTACACCTCTACAAAGAAAATGTGGGACAAATTGAAGCTGGTACATGGAGGAGATGCTAATGTACTAAGAGCTAAGGCAGGAAGATTAAGATGTAAATTTGATGACCTAAGAATGAGAGAAGGATAAAATATCACTCAATACAGCTGCAGAATAAAAGAGGTATTCAATGCTATCCGAGGAGTTAGAGGTGTACATGAAGAAGAGACAGTGGTAAGTAAAATCCTAAGAACCTTACTACCTGTATATGTTATTAGAGTATCTGCTATAAAAGAAATGAGAGCAGTAGCAAACAATAATGTCACTCTAGATAGTTTGGTTGGTAGAATAATTTCTTTTGAGAAGAATAATGTTGATAATAGTGTCTTACCATCTATTGAGTCTGTATTCAAATCTTCTTTGAAAATAAGTAGCTCAAGTCATAAACACACTATGAGAAATGATAGTGAAAGTGATAGTGATGACCAAGATCTTGATGAAATTGAAGCACTAATGGCTAGAAGATTGCAGGGAGGCAAAGGTAGATACAAAGGTAAATTACCACTTGTATGTTTTAATTGTAAAGAGATTGGACACTTTGTTGCTAGATGTCCTAACAAAAGAAAAGATGATAGAAGTAATGACAAATCATATGAAAAGAAGTGACAAAAGAGATTACCAAACCAACCAACAATAGAAGAGATACCCAAGACTACAAGGACAAAGGGAAGAAATCTTGTTACCTAGATAAGAACAAAGTTGGAGAAACTAACACCCAATCTCATAAAGACATTAAGATGGTATTTGTGGCCATGAAGGATGATTCAGACGAAGAGGAACGGTATGTAGAGACTGCACTCATATTTAAGGTTAGTAAGAATGATGTCTAGATTATAGATAGTGGCTGCACTCACCACACGAATGGTGATAAACAAAAGTTTGAAACTTTTGAGTATTATAATGGTGGATCAATAAGAATGGGTAATGAATCACCTTGTTCAGTTGAAGGTAAAGGAACCATAATGTTGAATAACCTGATCAAATGTGAAAATTAATACTGGGTAAAAGGACTTAACTATAATCTATTGAGTGTTTCACAGCTGACTAACACAGGTCACCAAGTAGCATTTGAGAACAAAAAGGCAAAGATCTTTAATGAATCAAGAAGGTTGATCTGAACTGGTGAACAGACAAAAGGTAACCTATTCTATCTTGATGATATAAACACTGCTTGTTTAATGGCTAGAAATGAATACATATGGTTGTGGCATAAGAGATTATGTCATGTGAATTTTGACAACATGATTAAGATAAGTAATAAAAGGAAAGTAAGAGGCTTACCGAACATGTCAAAGCCCGAGCATATCATGTGTAAGAATTGTCAAAAAGGTAAAATGACAAAGTCTAGTTTCAAGAGAAAAACCCATACATATAATGCTATTCTAGAATTAGTCCATACTGATCTATGTAGACCCATAAGAACAAAGAGTTACTATGATGATAGATATTTCATTCTCTTTGTTGATGATCATTCTAGAATGATGATAGTTATGTTCTTAAAAGAAAAATCAAAAGCATTCAAGATGTTTAAATGGTATAAATCTATGGTATAAAAACAAAGTGGTAAGGAACTAAAATGCTTGAGATCAGATAGAGGAGGAGAATTTGTTTCTGATGAATTCACTAACTTTTGCAATAAGCATGGAATTAAAAGACATGTATTTGCACCGAGAACACCACAACAAAATGGGATTGCTGAAAGGAGAAACATATCCATTGTTGATTGTGCAAGAACACTGATGATAGAGAAAAGCATCACTCAAACATTTTGGAGGGAATTTGTCAATACTGCTGTCTACACATTGAACATAGTACAATTGAAGAAAGACACCAAGAAGACACCCTATGAGCTATGGTATGGTTACACGCCCAATGTAAGTTACTTCAGAATATTTGGAAGTCAATGTTATATTTTGAAAGAATATAGAAATGGAAAGCTTGACTCCAAAAGTGAAGAAAGAATCTTTCTAGGGTATTCCACCAAGAGCAAGGCTTATAAATGTCTTAACAAGTCCTCTAACAAAATCATTGAAAGTGCAAATATCAGAATAAATGAATATGTAGAGAAAAATGATGAGAAAAGTAGAAAAGAACCAGAAGACTACAACAGGTTTGTTTACAATGAAGAACCTAACACTCTTCCTGAGCAACAGTGTATCGCTCCCAAGCCATAGAACATTGCACCCAAGCATCAGGCTGCAAATACCAAAAATCAGGAAAGTGATGTTCCGAGCGATGGAGATTAGAATGAAGGTCAAGATGATGATCAAAATGATGAACAAAGAACTGAACCGATAATTTCCAAGTATGTCAGAAGACATCATTCACATAACCATATCATAGGAGCCAAGAAGGCTGTAATGAGAACAAGAAGTAAGTCACTTAACACTAGATGTTTAATTTGTGATTTTGAGCCTAAATTTGTTAATACTACACTTGAAAATGAAGAATAGGCCACTACTATGAATGAAGAAATAGAACAGATTGAGAAGAATAGAACATGGACATTAGTACCCAGACCAGATGACAAGAATGTCATCGGTACCAAATGGATATTCAGAAACAAGCTGAATGAGAATAGAGAAGTCACAAGAAACAAAACAAGATTAGTATGCAAGGGGTATGCACAAGAAGAAAGTATTGACTATGGTGAAATATTTGCACCCGTTGCTAGACTAGGAGTAAGAATTTTACTTGCTTGTGTTGCATTCAAAGGATTCAAGGTATACTAAATAGATGTCAAATATGCATTCCTAAATGGAATACTAGAAGAAGAGGTATACATTGAAAAACTAGAAGGGTTTATTGATCTTGATAAGAGAAACATGGTATGTATACTACACAAAGCCTTGTATGGATTGAAACAAGCACCTAGAGCCCGGTATGAAAGACTTCACTCCTACCTCATAAGCATAGGATTTGTAACAACAAGTGAAAATAGCAATATGTATTTAAAGAAGACATTCATGATAAAATTTTGATTGCTGAAATATTTGTTGATGATATCATATCTGGGGGTAATGATATGTTATGTAAATATTTTGCTAATGAAATGAGCAAAGAGTTAGAGATGTCAATGTTTGGGGAGATCAAATTCTTTCTTGGTCTAAAGATTCTTCAACAAGATGCAGGAATATATATCACACAGTCCAAATACATCAAGGAAGTGCTGAAGATATTCAAGATGGAAGATTCCAAGCCAGTTGGAACACCTATGGAAACCAAATGTAAGCTAACAAAAGAAGACAAAATCAAATGAGGTAAATAAGACCTTGTATAGATCAATGATTGACAAACTAATGTATGTTGTTCATACTAGACCAGATATGGCACATGCAGTTGGAATAGTTGTAAGATTCTCTGCTAGTCCCAAAGAATCACACATGAATGTTGTCAAGAGAATTTTGAGATATCTAAAGAACACCGAGAACTATGGCTTATGGTATAAATGAGAAGGCAAATTTGAGCTTCAAGTCTATACAGATTTTGATTGGGCTGGAAACTTACATGACATAAAGAGCACAACTGGGGGAGCATTCTTCATGGGTGACAAACTTGTCACATGGATCAGTAAAAAGCAAGGATGCATCTCACAATCTACTGCAGAATTAGAATATGTGGCTGTTGTTGCAAACTAATCTAACATTGCATGGATCAAATAGTTACTAGAAGGTATGAATATGAAAATTCTTGAACAAGTGATTATCTATTATGATAATACCAGTGCAATTAGCATATCAAAGAATCTTGTCATGCATGCTAAGACTAAGCATATTGAAATCAAGTATCATTACTTAAGAGAACAAGTGCAAGAGAAGGAGGTGATACTGGAATATGTTCACTCCAAGGAACAATTAGCTGATATATTCACAAAGCCATTGCCTAAAGATACATTTGACTACCTGAGAAAGAGACTAGGGGTCTGACCCTTGTCTATTGGTCAGTAAGCTGAATAGGAGGCTACATCAGTCTACACATAATCAAAAGATCATTGATGTTGATGCAAGCAAAGAGATTGACTGAAAAGATACATCAGTACGCAAAAAGGTACATATTTCTCGCAGAACACCAGAGTCATTGTGGTGTTGATGGATAGGGAAATTCAAGGAGTATATTATAAAAAGGAAGAAGGATATACTTTGGCATTATTGTCAAAGGGAGAGAGTATTCTGAGAAGCTTCTAAGGAGAGAGTATCCTGAGAATATCCAAAGGGAGAGAAGTATCCTAAGGGAGAGATGACTTAACAGAGAGAGTATTCTATATTATTGTCAAAGGAAAAAGAGATGATCAAGGAGAGGAACAATCAAAGGGAGAGACAACATAAATAAGAGATTCGACAACATAGGGAGAGATAGAAATAGAAGCTGCTACATCTATCTAGTGAAGGGAATGAAGATTGAAGAGAGTACTATGCAAGATACAAATCTAAGCTAGAAGAGCTTACCGAGAGTCAGACATTTGTATTGGTTATAAAACAATAAGATTGATAGAATGATGAACTACAACTCATATATTTCATATTATATTAGTAGTAATGTAGTGTGTTGCCATCAATACCAAAGAGAGAGATTGATAAAATATAACTGATTGAATGCTTGAAGATGTTAAGTTGATGATCAAACAAGCTACAAAAAGTTAATGCAAGACATTAAATCAGTTAATGTATTGTATTGTCATTGATTTCAACTTGATATAATATGATTGGTAATATACGTAGTGTCAAAGACTTCAAAGAACTAGAGAGATAAAGGTTATTCTATCAGTAATGCATAAAAGTTCAGTATACACTAAGTGACAACAAACACCGATGGGCAGTGCACCCCGACAGACAAAAAACCCCAAGAGGAAATTCATAGTGATACCTGAATAAGAAACCCAATCAAGCATTATCGACGAGCAGAATCATAGTGTTACCCTATGGACAAACAACCTCGACAGACAGACAGACAACCCCGACGGATGGAGATGCCCGAGGAGAACTAAAGTGTTGACCGAGCTAACAAGGAGTTAAACACCGAAAAGAACTGAAGTTCAGAAATAACAAAAGGCTTAGCTGGAAAGAGCTAAATAAGGAGTTAACTGCTTGTTAATATTGTTCTCATCAACAAGTTAAATCTAGAGATAAGCGAGAGTTTTAAAGTTATTTTATTCCAGTTGTCTAAGAGAAATCTACGAGATAAAACTTAAGTAAAGCTTTAAAGTAGGAAAGGCAAGAATTGCGGATCACGCCTAGAACAAGAAAGTCAAGGACTTAGAAATGGTGAAATTATGTCTATAAAGAGACAAGCTAATTCATTATGAATTAGGTGTGAATAGAGAAGAGGATGTTGGAGAGATACTATTGAAGAATGACTTCATACAGTCCTGATCAATCAAGCTAGAGAACATAGCTAAAGATTTATGCGGACACTGAGCAACAGAGAAGCACAACATCACCGAGAAGAAAGAAGTGGAGAAAAGTTATTGAATAGAGACATTGATCATAAATGTATTATGAGGTTACAATAGATCTGAACATTTGCAAAGTATAGTTGTTTATATGAATAGATCATATACTGTTTCAGTTTAACCATTGAATCAGAGAAGTCTCTTAACCGACCAGGATCTAAACAAATCCTTTATATATTGAGATACATCCCAAGGAGTGTCAAAAGGTTAATTCATGAAGATAGCATAGTGAAATGCTAGATATTAAGTGATTAACTATTAGTGATAAATCCTCTAACAAGGTCGCACTTAACAGTGTGTTTGTAACCTTTAACAGGGTTGGCTCTTCACTGAGCTCACTTCAAAAGAGTGAAAATTTTGGGTTACCGGTCCCAAGTGGTTTTTCCCTTAACAGGGTTTCCATGTTAAAAATCCATGTGTAAATTATTAGTGTTCTGCATTACACATAACTAATCTAGATTGATCAGTAAGCATTAAGTTATTTACTACATTTCGGTAAAAGCTAGAAAAGGATAAACTTATATTTAGTAAATCTTAAGAAAAGTGATAAACAGTGAACTCCAAGCAGTAGTTAATTGATATGATTGTTTAAAGGCATTCATATTGAAGGACTGAAGATAACTAGAGATTTATAATTGTGGTAATAAGTTTTTGGGTTAATTTATTGGAATATTTTTTAGGCCATTGATTCACCCCCCCCCCCCCTCAGTTATTCTAATAGATGGGATCATTCAGGGGTTCCCATTATGGTGTGGATAAGTGATAATCCCCTGAGCCAAAACATGTTGTGACGACATAGGAACCAAGCTAGGTGGGCTCGAACTTGTCTTGTTTTTCTTTGTTTGGTAGTACCTTCTGATTTTATTTGAGTACCATGTCTCCCACTTGAAACTGTCATGGGAAGATATTTTTATTGTAGCTTTTCTTAAGCATGTTCTGATATACAACCAGGTGATCATATGTTTGTTGTCTCTTTTCATCAAGCAAGTCCAACTGTGTGAGTCATGGTATGTGGTAGTCTTCATTGGTAACTAGGTTCTTCATTGAAAAACAGAGGGATGACAACTCAACCTCAATTGGTAAGATGACCTCAACACCATATATAAGAGAGAATAGGGTGGTGCCCGTGGGAGTGTGGAAGCAAGTGCAACATGCCCAGAGGATGAGATTGATTTTGAGGTGTCATTCATGACCAAAATCATTGACAACCTTTTTAAGGATTTTCATAATGGTTTTGTTGGTTGCCTCAGCTTGCTCATTACCTTGAGGAAAATACAAGCTAGAGTAGTGGTGATGTATATAGAACTGCTCGCATAGATAATCTATGTGTTCATTCTCAAATGGTGTGCCATGATTTGTGAATATGGTGGAGGGGATGTCTAAGCGATAGATGCTATGGTAGAGGATGAATTTGGAATTTTGGAAACCTATAGTGAGAGTCAGTGGAATTGCTTCAACCCATTTTATGAAGTATTCAATAGCAATGATAATATGCTTGTGTCCATCAGAGGAGAGGGGAGTTAGTTACCAACAAGTTCAAGGGCCCAACATGAGAAGGGCCAGGAGGTGTAATGGGATGTAGATCTTGTGTTGGTGCATGGACCAAATTTGCATGCTACTGACATGGTAAGCATCTCTTTATGAATTCATAGGCATCATGCCCCATGGTAGGCCTGTAATACCCTACTTTGAGAAGTTTATTGGCTAGGACCATGCCACTCATGTGGGCAGCGTAGGTTCCGGTGTGAACCTCCCTTAATGCTAGTGCGGCCTCATTAGAATCTAGACACTAAGAGAGTATATCATGATAACCTTGACAATATAAGCTATTGGCAATGATGGTGTAACGAGATGAGTGACATATAATTTTTTTGGTGTTGTGTTCAGGAGAGATTGGAGGATATGATATCATCTTTTAAATAGGCATATATTTCATGGTACGATGGGGACTGAGGACCAACCAAGACACAAACCATTACAATATCAATGATTTTGTAAGATAGTGTGTGGAGCTTCTTGAACAAGAACTCATATTTTGTGGCATCTTATGGAACTTCTAGGAGAGATCCGAAGGTAGCCATAGCATTTATGGCCTTATTCTATAATCTAGGGACTTGAGTGAATTATAGGTTTTGGAAGTGCAATTTCATGTTGTCGACCATTTGTTTGTATGGTAGGAGCTTATTATATTTTGTTTGAAATTAATCAAGTACATGTTTGATTATCAACTTTGAATCCCCAAAGACTTGTAATTCTTTGACGTTCCATTAGATTTCTATTTTGAGACTAGAAATGAGGGCCCCGTACTCTGTAATATTGTTGGTGCATGCAAAGCATAGTTTGAACGACTTGGGGACGTAATATCCTTGGGGAGTAACAAACATAATCCCTTCCCCCAATCCTCAAGCTGTGTAGGATTCGTCAAAGGATAATTTCCATATTGGTCCTTCATCTACCATGCATAAGTGTTCATTTGGAAATTTTGTGACAAGAGGGTAGGCATCCACCAACGGTGCCTCAACTAACTGGTCCTTTTATTGCTTTATGGTCCACATACTAAATATCAAACCCATTCTAGAGTATAACCCATTTATCCATGAGACCTATGAGAGTATCATGGGAGAGAAGATACTTAAGTGGTTCTACCTTTGATATGAGCTTCACAATGTGACTAAGCATATAGTGCTAGAGTTTTTGGGTGGAAAAGACCACAAAAAGGCATGCTTTTTCCATAGGAGAGTAATTAAGTTCATATCCCATGAGTGTGTATATGATGTACTAGATGGCCCGTTATTTTCCATTATCATCCTATTGGGTTAGAAGTGCCCCTAGTGCGGTTACGGTAGTAGAGATGTACAATAAAAATAGTCTTCCCAGAATTGACAGCATGAGGATTGGTGAATTGAATAGATATTCCTTGATCTTTTTAAAACCTCTTTGGTAATGATAATCCCACTCGAAGTTATCCTCTTTTCATAGCAAGTGAGTGAATGGTTGACACTTATCTGCAAGCTGTGAGATGAACCTTTGGACAGACTGGAGTTTTCCTTGTAGGCTGTGTAATTGTTTGAGAGTTGTTGGGGGAGGCATTTCCAATATTTTTTTTACTTTATTGGGTTCTACTTCTATGCCTCATCATGATATAATGAATCCCAACAACTTTCCTAACGTGACCCCAAACACACATTTCTTTAGATTTAACCTTCATTGATACTTTTGGATTTGGTTGAATATGCCTTCTAGGATCTTGAGATGATTGATCCACATCCTTTATTTCCCTAATATATCATCTACATACTATTCAAGCATCTTGTGGATCATATCATGGAATATGATGGTCATAGCTCTCTGATATGTGGCTCCTGCATTCTTGAGACTGAAAGACACGAGAGTGTAGCAGAAGGCACCCCACAGGGTGGTGAATGTTGTCTTATGTTGATCTTATTCTCCAATGCATATATGATTATAGTTAGAGAAATCATCCATGAGAGACAACATCTTGTGTCCAGTTATAAGGTCTACTAACATGTTAATGTTCGACAATGGGAAATCATCTTTTGGACATGCCATGTTAAGGTGTCTAAAGTTTGTACATATTTTGATATCGCCGACTTTCTTGGATATAAGTACCATGTTGGAAATACATTTAGAGTAATCAATGTCGCAGATGAATGTGGCTTCTAAGAGCTTCTCTAACTCTGATTTGACCAATAAGGCTACCTAGGGATGCATCTTTCTAAGCTTTTTTTTTGACAAACTTAGCCTTTGGATCTACTGCAAGATGGTAAACCACAAGTTTTGGGTCTATCCTAGGCATATGGGCATAAGACCAGGCAAATTTAATGAAAGCCTCCTTTAGAAGTGCCCTAGATTCTATTTGTTCTTCCTTTAATAGTGATGCTGCTATATATGTGATGTGCGAGCATTCTTTTGTTCCCAAATTGATGGGCCTAGTTTCCTTGATCAGGATAGATGACTTCTTTGATTGATAATTATTGATGAATTGATGAGGGGAAGTAGAGATTCATCATCCTCTGGTGCCTTAGAGAGGTTTTCACTAGAGGAACATGCTTTATTTTTTACCTTTTTGGGATCAAGAAGTGCCCTAGAGGGGTTTTTACTAGGAGGTCTATTTTTTTTCTTTCTTATTTTTATGACTAAGGACTTCCTTTCCCTGAAGTATGCCTAGGGATCTATCTTGTAGACATGTGTGGAATCATGCCCCCAGTTTCCTTGTCATACAATTACTCCCATGAATTATAGGAGTATGTCCTCACTTTTAAATACATCAATATGGGTGACGCTTGGTTGGTCCCAGTCTATGAGTTCAGGATGGACGGCCGAGATGTCAATCAAGTTGATGGAAAATTAATAGAGGATTGAGTCACCTAGGAAGGCTTCATCACTAAGGATATAATCATGGGATCTCTTGATTTCCTCTTCAGGGATGGTTTCGACTTCAATGATTTCTCCTTGATTATTAAGAAAGGTATGGTTGGTTGCGTTAGTTCCCCCAGTCGAGGTTTGATCAAATTCAAGCCCTTGATTTCTAGGTTGTTAGGGAGGCTCAATGGGAGCCCTTGTACCACTCTCTTTGTGGCCTAATCTACCACCTAGATAGTTTTATTATTAGATGGCTAACCTATGAGATTTAGTGTATTTCTCTCTAAAGTAATCAAGGAGTCTATTGTCGGAAGATGGAGCCTCCGAATATAGTCATATGTTTATATCTGCCTCTATTTCTGCCTCATTTAAGTTTCCAATGGATAGGAACATTGAATTCTCAATTTTTCTTGATTGGGATTCCTTTTTATTTGTTTTGTCATGATGGGACGAGCATCCCTAGGTATAGGGTTCGAGGGGTAGAGCCCCTACTGCAAATGCATCTGACAAACTGTATTCCCCATAGCCATTTTTTATGATCTTGATGATAGATAGGGTGGATGAAAAAATGGTCTCTGGATCAATGTGAGAGTGAGAGGAACTAGCAACAAAAATATGAATGTCGGTCCTGGGGCAATGAGTGGAATGTGGAAATGAAGCCTCCAATGCATGACAGTATGCGAATGGGTGAGGATCAGCATGGATGGTGACTTCAACATCTTTATGGGGAAATTTGAGGCATTGGTGGAAGGTGGAGGGAACAAATTGTATGGCATGTATCCATGGGCAGACGAGGAGGATGTTGAAGGGTAGGTCAAGATCAACAACATGGCATATTATAGTCTCTACTACCAGACCCACCTAGATGGTTAGTGGAATAGTACCTTCTAAGGTACAATATAAGTTTATCACATGCCTTGATTTTTATGATTTTCTTGGTGATATCATCTTCGGTGTACCTCACTTGTGTTGTGAATTTTAGAGTACACAAATTTAGGGATAAACCATTATCTATCAGAACCCGCCTGACAGTGAAGGAATTTACAATGATGACAATGCAAAGGGGAAGGTTATGGTCTAGTGAGACAGATGACATGTTAGATGGCTTGAAGGATATGCTGCGGGATGAAGATAAATGGTCTACGAGGGGTTGGAACTATGTAGGATCAATATCATTAGGTACATGTGCATCTTGCAAGACCTTACTGAGGATCTCCTGGTGGATGGGTGATGTATGAAGGAGATCTAGGATGTAGATGTGGGTGGGCGTATGCCTGAGGTATTCCAAAAGGTTATATTCTATAGTCGAGGAAGGAGTAGTGCTGGCATCAACAATAGATATTCTTCCTCGATGCGTGGTCACTGCACATTGGGTATCTGCTCCTTTGACATTGATCATATTAGCAGAGGATTCAACCTGAGTGATGCAATTAAAAATATTATCGTAATTGATATAGGCAGTCATATAGTCTTTGCCATCACCATGGTCACCTTTTTTTATACCTCCTTGGTTCTGAGGTTTCTGATTGGTGTTAATTGGGGCTTTCTCAGTGTTGTGATTAGGAAACACATTTTGGTAAATTTGCAGATTAGTATTAGGCAAAGCTTGCGAGGAGGGTTCAACTGTGATGTCCCTGCGATCTATGAGATCTTGGATATAATTCTTCAGCTTCATGTACTTGATGGTGGTGTGTCCCTTAACATAGTGATAGTCACAATATTCATTCTCCTTATACCATGTTGGTTTAGGAGCAAAGGGATCAAACAATTGTCTATGATTAGAAAATCATATTGGCCTTGGCCATTCTATGGAAAATGACATCCAATGACTCACCTATGGGTGTAAATGCATTCTTTTGATTGTTTTGGACATGGGGGTTTGGGTTATCCCTAGGGACCAAAGATGGCATTCATTTGATTGGCCACTGGCTGACAGACAGGGAGTGGCACCTTAGGGCCAACAATGACAACTTGGACATGCCTTGTGTTAGTAGCCCCATACCTAATAATGAGAGCAATCATTGTTGGGTTTGTCATTATGTGATTCTTTGTAATGTTTGATGATGCTCTCGTCCAGTAGGCCTTTTTCTATGTTTTCCCCCCTTTCCTAGATATCTTTGTAAGTATGGATGGAGTTCATGCGCATATAGTTGGTCATCTTGGTATGCATATTTTCAATGAATATCTTGGCCAAGTGCTTCTTAGGAGGTTTGAACAACAGAAAGGTGGATAGGTTTTGCTACCTTTTAAGGTAGTCATCGAGGCTTTCACCACCTTTTGGTTTCACATTGTAGAGGTCAAGCAGAGATAGTTCATGTGATATGTTGTGTGCATATTGTGACACAAATTGCTCAGATAGCTCCACAAACGTATTGATTTTTTTGTATGGGATCTTACAGAACCATTCTAGAGTAGAACCTCCTAGGCTCTTGGGTAAAAGTCACATAAGGAAATTGTCATTGTAGGCAACCTCCTGACATGCCATATAGAATTCCTTGATGTGGTTAACTGGGTCACTGTTTCCCTTGTATTTTTCAAACTTGGGTGTCTCGAAGTGCTCAGGAAAAGGGATTGTTGTGATGGACCAATAAAAAGGATAAGGAAAAAAATCCTCAAACTTAAATATTTTCACTTTTGTCCTTGCACGAAGTTCTTTGAGTCCGTTCTTCATTTCTTCCCACTCAGGGTTGATGGGTTCCGGAGTGGGTGCACCCATGATATTGGACCTTGGTATCTAGTATGGGTTGGTAGGCAATGGAGAGTAAGTGGAGGTTCGGTAGGGATGTTGTGAGGTTTGATAAGGGGATTGGATGGTTGTGTATGAGGGCCGGGTCACAAGGGTTGATGTGGAGGATGTTGGGTGGGATATTTTTGGGGGAGTATTTGTGGGTGTTGTTGTGCCAGATAAGTGTGTTGGGATTGTGAGGGTTGTTGGTAGAAAGGTTTTAGTGGTTGTTGTTGTGTTGATTGGTAAGTGTTAGGTATGTATGTTTGGCCCATGAAGGTTGGGTATGAGGTAGCTCTACTAGGGAACAAGTAGGCATTTTGAGCATTTATTACCCGAGCATAGGTGCAAGTTATTTCACATAAGTGAATGCATAATTTGTTTGATATGGTGGTGGTACAGTCTGGCCAGCAATGAATTAAGACATGGCTAGGTATTACATATGCAGAAACATATATAGTTTGTTGTTGAGGTTGTTTTGGCAGAGCGTTGAATTTTGTAGTAGCTTTGGAAGTGAAAGGGTTGGTGATGTGTAAATGCGTAGGAACTCCAAGGGCTTGTAGATTTTCTTGGGAATAGTTCCAAGCATACAAGGATGCTTCTTGTGTGGTATGGGAAATTTTCTTGGTAGAGGAGACTTTGGTGGTTTGTTGGATGGAAGGTGCTTTGAGAGGTGGCGGTGGTTTGTGCCTATGTGGCTTGTTGTTGTTGCAGTATGGAAGCATTTGGTGGAAAAGTGAATGGTGTTGTGGTAGTGACAGTAGTCAAAGGCATGATGGGTTGGTTGTTGGGACTAGTAAGGGGCATCCCTATGGTTAATTACGGTTGTTGTGTTGGTCCTTGTGGAAAGGATGTTTGTTGTGCCTGCTGCGGAGCACCTTGTTGTGGTTGTTCTAAAGTAGAAGCATGGGATACATATTCTTGTGGTTGTTCTAAAGTAGAAGCATGGGATACATATGCTTGTGGTGGGTTTATGGTAGGAGCTTTGGTAATGGTGAAGGGGTTTTGTCGGGTGATAGTATATACTATTAATTATGTGCCAGTAGGTTGAGTAGGTTGAGGGATAAATACAAGTATTTCGGTGGATGGAGTACTAGGAACCAAGATTTGTTGAACAACAGTACCCCATGCTTCAGTGGGGGTCTAGACAAGCTGTGCTAGAGTATCGATCGGTGGGGGCATGAGTTCTTGTGGAATATAGATACCATCCTGTGCAATGTTAGCCATGATTGTGACACAGTTCTCTCCTATGATGAGACTCACCATGGTGGCATTTCCTGGTTGGTTCATGAAGGCTTCCATAGTGCTAATGGTGGGTATCTCAGCTTGATAGACTGTGACCTCTTTGATTAGAACTTGGTTGCATGGATCAAAGGTGAAAAGGGCTCTTATGATAGGTGGTATGGGACCAAATGAGCTAACAATGAGGTTAGGATCCATATCCTTTATCTTCTTTGAACGAATTGGTCATGGCATGAAACGAATGACCTAAAATGTATGAAGGATGACAAAAGAAAATGATCCTAGAAATTTTTAAGGATGGATGACGACGATGATGAAAAGGTAATTTATGGTTTAAGATCTTTGAAGTATAACTTGGTGTTGAGAAGATGGTGAGTTGATACCTATTGCAGATTTAGATGGATGTGAATGTCAACCTAGGACATACTGATGGTCATTGGAATACAGGTCTGTCCATGTAAACTAACCTCTGGATTGAGGTGATGAGGTTACAAGTACAAAAGGATAAGCTACCCTAGACAATTCTTAGTCAAAGGGTGAAGCCACAAAATGGATTTGATTAAGATGTAGGTATAAGACAACTCAAATGTATGGCACCAAGTGGGGGATGATGTTGATGGAGGTTTCTTGGGCTTGATTTGGATTTGGAATTGGTTTGATTTGAGGTTTATTTTGATGATGCTTGGTTAGAATAATGATCAAATGACTAAGGTGGTCTTAGGAATGCAATGATGAAATGAGTATGATGCAAGAATAAGTGCAAGATGTGATGAAAATGTTGGGAGATGAGACCTATGGAACTCTAGCTATGATCAATATCAAAGCTGAAAAACTCACGGTTCATATTGTATCGACTCAAATAGTTTGTGACTATATTATTGTAACACATAGAATCATATTTCTCAAGTTCTTAGGCACATTATTGGGTCATTCTCATGACACATTGTTGTCTAATGGTTTGATTGAAAATATTCTTCTCTCTATATGCAAGGGGTAATTTAATCTTGACCTTCTTGTTCTTTCTGGAATCAGACATGTCCCAAAACAATGGTTTTTGGATGGTCAAATTGACAGATTTCACAAAGTGGCTTTAGGGACCTCTAGAAGGATAAAAATGGGAAATTTTGGCAGCACTTGGAAGCTCATTATTTTTAGGCAGAGACAATGATTCTCAGAAGCATGTGTTTATTTGTGAATACGAGGGTTGCAAGTTGGAGATGATGATTGGTGAAACATATGGAATTTTTAGGTTTTGACTTCTTTGGACTGATCATTGGCTAATTTGGCTTGATTTGTTTAATGAAAAGAACTAGTTTTCAATCATACATCAAAGGCATTTAATACACGAAGTATACCTTGATTCAAATTGGGAACATTCAATTTCACAAACAAATGTCTTAAAATAGTCCTGCTAGGGACAATGCAACATTGCAGGAGACAATCAATGTGATATTGTGAAGTTGATAATACTCTGAAAGTTCATTCGTGTATGTTTAAAATCGTTTAAAATCTCATGTTTTTCACTTGGTCAAAACAACAAAGACAATTCAAGCACTTTCTACCCTAAGGAATCAATTGAAATTTAACACTTGTAAGCCCATAGGAGCGAGATCCAATCTTGGTATACCAGACTCTCATGCATTGTGTCCCTCTCAATCTAAGAGGTAAGCCAATGCAGAGATGAATGACAAAAAAGTACTTAATAGGGCCTTTAAGGAGTGGATGAATAGGGGATTCCCTTGTGGGGGCTTGCCCGACTTCTGGTTATGAAATCCATAAGTATTCACACTTCACATCCAAGGGTATACATATGGTGAGTAAATTCAGAGGATGACACAATCCTCTTGCATTACAAGTGTTAAACCAAGGCTAAGGGAATTACTTATGCAATTCCCTTTTTGGGTAAGATTTTATTTTAACAGTTTGAAGTTAGATCTATGGTGTCCCCACAATCGGTTTGTACGCATGTGAGAAACTTAAGTCTCTAGTGGACCACGTCGTCTCCTTAGACACTATTCACCTGATTTGAACTATCATCCACACAACACGTCCAAGCTTGGTAGGATGTAAGACAAGTTTATGTTTAGTGTCTTATTTATAGATCAGTTGGGGTATTACTAGTTTGAGGTCACCCTCTAAAGGGGAAACACAACCTCTAGACAAGCATCTCTAGAAGCTAGATTAAGCTAAGCTTTCTCTTCACCCAAGTTCCGCAAAGGTGAGAGGACTAAATAAAGATATAGTTTAATCTTAGCATCACCTGCTTTAAGGGATTTAAATAATGAAAAAAGCTCAAAATAAGTGTTGAGAAACACTTCTTCAAACACACCAAAAAGAGTTTATTTTCCAAATTCAACCTAATTAGAGCAACTAAGTTTTATTTACCTAAGTGAAAGATATAATAGTATGGTTAAACATTCAAGTTCAAATTGTTTCCCCAACAACAAAGAGGAAAGTATGTAAGAAATATTTGTTTGATTGCCTTATGTCATCCAAGATTGTGTTAAGTTCATTTCCTTAGTGCATTCAATATTGAGATGAGGTAAATTGACCTTAGAGAAACATACATTATGCGACTATGTTTAATCCATACAAGTTCATTTTTTTTTAAATTTACTCCATTGAACTGCATGAAAACTCGTTAGTAGTCTCAATATCTTCAAACCTAAAATGTTGCAAGAAATTTGAGATCAGTAACACAAAAATTAACAAAAAACAAAGTTTTTGTAACTAGGAGGAGACGACAATTTTAAGATGTAGACGACAATCTGTGCATACAATGATCTGCGCAGCCAGCAGTTGGCCAGAGAAGACATAAAATAGAAAATCTAATAAACACATGTTGATTTACCTGTACTTACCCCGAGGAGTGTAGACACTGGTTTCAGGGTGGAGATGATGATGTCAGAGTGAAGACATTGATCTGCAAGAAGCAAAAAGTCAGCTAACTATGATTTAAAAAGTAATTTTTTTTGGTAGCATCTAGTGTCGTAAAACTAGCCACCTGTCAAAAAACCAAATGCAATAAATGTGACTTTTTTTTACAGAAAATGATTAAGAATCCCTAAAAATTTGAAGGTGAACTTGATAGGTGGAGACGATGGTTTGTTTTTCACATATCAATGTCTATGTATATTGGCGTATGCACATAAGATGATTAGTGAGCGAAGATGCCTCTATGCAAGATGAAGACATTGATTCCTTTTCGGGGCCTACAAGTTACTAATTTTCAAAATTTTGAAATTTTTTTAAGGGACGTGAGTCCCACTAGACATGCCAAAATGTATGCATGAAAACCTACCTGTGTGGAACAAGCTCAAACATGCAAACATTAGGAGTTTAAAATTTTAAATCACATTAAACATGTTAAAAACTTGAAACAACACAAAGCTCCCACACAACCTCTGATAGAGCCAAAACAAGTGCACCCAAATAGCTTGTTTGATTTACCCTTCTTATGGAGATGTGGGTGTTCTCTCCAAATTACAATAGATTACGCCAAATGATGTTTGAATATGGATGAAGATCTTACAATGCAAGCTAATGGGTGATTGAAGAACTCAAGAGCTAGTATGAGGAACTAGTCTCAAACTTTCAACAATGAAGAGTGATGATTCAAACTATGAGATACAATGATATGCAAGATCTAACAAGCTAAGATTAATTTTTCCATTATCCTAACATATAATTTCTAGATTCAAAGATGAGGAACAAGACTAAAAATGTTAAGAACTTATGATAATTTCTAAAGCAAAACTAGCATGATAACAATGCAAAAAGGAGAGATAATTTGCTCTTGGCAAGGATCCTATTTATAGAATTTTGGAGCAAGGGTGAGGGCTTGGATGAGGTGGAACCTATGTGGCATCCACATAGGAGCCACATTATAAGGGACACATAGGCTTATAAGGAATGGTCATGCAAAAGTCAACATTAAGACAAGATGGGTATTTAAGGTTGAAGGGCCCAAGGTTGCTCACACATGTGTGAGCAACCTTGGAGAAAGGAGTGGGGGACAAAGATGTAAGAGTATAGTTGAAGAATTTAAGGAATTTTGGTGGCTTCCTTGGGAGTATTTTCCCGCACATGTGTGAGCAACTCATTAGGAGCTAATGAGGTTAAGAATCACTTTTTAAGCATGATTAGTGGGAGATTAGTAATGTAGATAGGTTTAGAAAGTGAAGTGATGGTTGTAGGCTAGGTTTCTAGGTTGAGGTTAGGATTAAGTTTAAATTAATTTTAAATTAATCAAAGCTTAAAAGAATATTAGGATATGTAAAATTTAAATAAATATAAATTTATTCAAAAGGGGATTATATGGAGGAATATGTAATAAATTTAATTTAATACATTAGAGAGGGGGGTATTTAAACTAAATTTAAATACTTTAGGTGATGAACCTGACTTTATTAAATAAATATAATTAAATGGGTAGAGGAATATAATAAGAATAATTAATTAATTAAAATTAATTATAATGTTGCAAGGATTATTTAATTAAAGGAAATTTAATTAATAAGAACAAATTTAGATGTCTACATGTCCTTTTCCTCTTTGCTCCAAAAATGAGTTTAATTAATTAATTAATTCCTATTTGAGCACATGGCTCCTTACCTCAAACTCACCCCTAACCCTTCTTCTAACCTAACCCACTAACTAACCCTTAGTCCCGACCAACCTTTTCTCTTTAGCCTCCATCTAACCCCCGAATCTATTAACTAACCCTCCAACCAACCCATGGTTCAAACCAACCTTATCCTTCCAAACCTCACATTAACCAGCCCTATCTTAACCTCCCCAAATATGTGCACATCTCTATTTTATTTATATGGGAAACTAAATCCAATTTTGGGTGACATTCCTCCAAAATTGACACTTGGTCTCCCTTCCACATGTCACCCTTTGAGATGCCACTTATCATTTTTTATGACAAGCGTTGCATTTTGAGGACCCTTCACTTTGCCTCCAAATCATATTTAAACCCTCCATTTTTCTTCACAAATCATCCACATTAATTCCAAGTAACTATATAAAGCCATTTTATTTCTTGAATTCTCGTACACTTTTATGCATAACACCCTCATAATGTCAAATTTCCTACTCAACCATGACATTCATAAATCCACAATTCCATGATTTTACATCCATTTTGCATTCATTCTAGCTTAAATTCACTCATCTTAGGTCTACTATCATAGTTACATCTTCATTATCAAAACATTATCCATGTAGTTTGCACAATCATGGAGCTTATTTGAGCACCCTTGGAAGCATAAAGTGAGCACACATCTCAAATTGGAGCATCAAAAAGGACATCCTCGTCAAAAGAGGCTCTAGTTTGTACATTATTGCTTTCAATTTGTTTTAATTAGATTCTTTTTAACGCCTCTATCTTGAGTGTTTGTTCTAATTTGTGTAGTTTAGGTTTCTAGTTCAATCTTTTAATCACTTTTATTTGCTCACATTTTATTACACACACGAGGTAATATGGATGAAGACAACTTTAGGTTTGCATGGCTGCTTAGACGGTTATTATTGATTTATGGTTACTCTAATGTGGGTTTGTTTGGAAAATTAGATCTAGCATTGATTTTAGTGTTTGAGTCTTGGAAATCCATATGCCATGCCTCATTATCTTTGTTTTGCATGTTATTGATGTAGATTTTTTTTATGGCCTTATTCTTTGCCATTATTATAACATTGGTATGTTGATTGCAATGAAAAAGGCATTTTTTAGGAGTACTTGATATAGTTGCTCATTTGAGTCTTAGTAGTAGATAATGGTGCATGAGAAGCTTTGTTCACTTTCAATAGATTTTTGGTAATGATATTGGTCATGATGTCGTGTATAACTCGATATCACTTTTAGTGGGAGTTATATGTAATTAAATTATATCTTCTTTGTTTCAAGGTTCTGGTTTTAAGTTGGTGATGCTACAGTGTATAGAGAGCCATGTATATTATTTGATTAGAAGATGGATGGTCTTTTGCAATGTTTGTTGGTGTCATGTGAAGCTCTTGGATTTCATCTTTATGTTGCAATGAGAGTTTGGAATCTTTGGTTATATTGACAAAGGATATGTATTATTATATCTTCTTCATTTTTAGATCATGGTTTGACTCATCCCTTTGGGATCTCTTGGTGTTGATTTCTTTAATCACATTGGGACCATTGAGGATCTACAGTTAGGGGATAGTTATCAAAATGCTTGGAGAGATTGGTATGATGGTTCAGTAAGTGCTTATAGCAATGATGTTGGGTTCACTATAGGATGGTAGATGGTATTCTTCAGTGTTTATTGGTGTCATGGATGGACTCTTGGATTTTGTTTCATATACAGTGAGGGTTATTTAGCATAGTGGATGTCATCGATAGAAGATGTTTATCTTCATATGTTTGGAGATGTTGTTTTTGGTTTAGAGCATGGTTGGTATTATGTCATGATGTAATCTTAATTATGGATTAAATTGTTGGCATGATGCAGGTTCTCTTGAAACCATCATATGTTCTTTGGAGCATATCAACTTCCTCTAAGGAGATGATAGATCATGATGTCATGATATGTTTTATGTTTAGATATAGTTGGAATTTTGATAGTGGTCTTGTTGGTTCTCTTTGGTTTTGAGTTTTGATCATTTTCTCAGAGCTTGATGATTTTGTAGGGTTACATTTGAAGTTGGCATGGAATGATTGGTGGATGCTAATGGATATTGAAGAGACTTGGGTGAGGCTATGAGATATCTTGTTTACGGGTTCATGTATTGAGATGGCTGCTCTTTGATGAGGATTTTAGTAAAAAGACAAAGGAGCCTACACCTAGTCATGGATGTGAATCCATTATGGACCTGAAGAGAAGATTGCTCTTTATTATAATATTTTAATGCTAGGTTTTATGTGGATAGGATGATCTTGAATCCCACTATTGGTCTACTTAGCAAGAGAACAATCTAAGAGGTATTTCTCACCTGAATATCAGGTGTATTCTTTATGTTGTATCTTGTATTCTCATATGAGTTAAGTCTTGAATATAGATTTTCATGAGGACTTGTTAAGATGAAGATGGATGTGTTTACAAATTTTTGTTGTTCCCCTTTTTGTTGGTCTTGAGCTATGGATCTAGTTTTGAGGACTTATTTGGAGAGGTACAGGAAATGGTTTGTGACTTTGGGCATGTTCATATGTTGTAGGAATGAAAGGTTTATTTGATCTACCTTTATCATGAGAGGCTTGCATATATTGCTTTCATGTTTTCGTTATATTCTGAATATTATATGTTTTTATTCTTTCAATTTTGGATTGGTGAAGGAGATATTACTTTACACAACTTGGTACATGTTAGTATTGAACAAGGATATGGTTTGATTTACAAGCTTTCTCTTTGGTATTGTTATTCTTCTTGGATTAGTGAGGATCTTGGGAGAGCTATGGAGACTAGTGATGAGAGAGGTATTGCAGTAGAATTTTTTTGTAGGATGTGCATATCATTGTATGTTTCCTCAACAATATGAAATAAGGAGCTGGCCACATACTCTATATGAGGTACTACCAATAAAATTGATATGTGCTTTGATATATTTCCAGAATTGACATTACTCATACAGTGGGAGTTCTATATATACGGTAGGTTATCCTTTTGATATATTGGTTTTTTGACTACTGATGTGACGATAATTTGCATGTTTCATTCGATTTATATCTACGAGTTATGTAGGTTATGGATTGGCTACCCATTTTCTCGTAGTGAGATATATTAGATGTGAACTATCTATATCCACACGATTGTTTCAGCGTTATTGTAAAAAAATTTAGTAGGCCTTGTTTATGGTCATTTGTCCATTGGTATGTTGTATTGAGATAGGACGATGGGTATTCAGAGACTTGATTGCAGACTTAGAGTTGATATGTTGATGGCATAAATATTTATCAATGTTGATATACCTTCGTTTGAGGTATGATTAGCTTGGACGAGCTGCACTTAATTGCGGTTCTATTCCAAGTTGTGTGATTAAGGTAGTTGCTCGAAGCCTTAATTATCATTTGAATTTGATGCTTGTGTTCATGTATAGATTGTTGTAGGATTCAATGATAGTTGGCATGATTCACCTTGGCATTTTCCTTTTCTTCCGACATAAATGGAATTTTGGAGGATGTGAGGAGTCATTGCTTGATGGTGGTTACCACGGTTGTCATTGTAGGTATCCTTTTCGGAGCATAAGATCATGTTAAAGAATTAAATGGTACATATGTGGCCAAGGGATGTCTTTCCCTTGTTGGTGTAGGAAGGCCTTCGACCTTGATTATTGTACTTGGTTATTTGGATTTCTATGGGTGAAATTTACAATATATGAGGTCAAGTGGGAGAATGTTAGGATTTAGGTGACATCAACCTTCTAAATCCTTGTATTAATTGTTTTCTTAATGTTATTTGTAAATTATGCATAAGAGATAAAATTGTTTCACCAACAACCATAAAAGAGATCATGTAAATACAAAGTTATTTTTACCATTTGTCCTATAAGAAAAGGAAAAAATAGCTTAGTTTCCCCTCTTGGAATCTTCTATTTTGAGGTGTTTGGACACATGTTAGGGGATATAAGAGAATTTGTAATAGTTATGGAAAATGTCATAAAATTATATGACAACACCTATGAAGGTTTATGACAAAATCCTTCCACAAGTGTACATGCATCAAAGATACCTTGTAATAGATGTAAGAGCATCTATAAGTGGCTATTTTAAGCTACATGCATGATTATAAGGTGGTGGGTCGAATGTATTTTTAACATGGTATTTTGGAACCTTGTTTTGGCCCATGGTGATGTTCTATAGTGGTATTTTGGGCCTCCATAAGTCCACATATCGAGGGATTAAGATTGAGACACTACAAGAGTTCATTTGTGCACACAGATGCTGTTGGATTGAAGGTTAAATAGGAGAAGGAATAAAGAATTGTATGCAATATTTTTTTTCATGAAGATAATATGAGCATTGACCTTTCTTCTTGGGGTGTTTTTTCTTCCAAAAAGGTTTCTCCATGTAAATCATGTATTGTTAGATGTTCTTCTCGTGTTGTTGATCATACTTTGTTATATCTACTATCTTATGAGGAAATATTGTTCATTTATTTGAGGTTTTATGTTCATCTAAGATAAGCATATTTCATACCATCAGTGATTCAATACTCAGTAACTCTCAGCGATTTGATATTAAACAATCTGACCTTGAGGCCAAAGTGATCTGATCCTATATGCTTGGCAAATATAATCATCTGGGTAGCATACACTGAAATCTGATCAGGACAATATACTTAATCCGATCTGGGCAGTGCATATCACGATTCTGATCTGGACATCAGACTTGTGATATGGGCAATATTCATCAAGCGATTTTATTGGATAGCGACCTTATGCATTTGCATTTGAATTTGATGCAAACTTGACTTGGTGATTCATCTATTCAAATTACAATAGCAGTGATACCTGCTACCTGGGTAGATCTGTGGTCAACAGTAGAGATCATGTTGATTGGGTCATTATTCAGAGGTTTTGGCAACTTATATATTATGCTTAGAGACATTGTTGGGCGCTTCATTTGATTTTCTTTGTGGATCGGTGATCCTCGGCAAATCACCTTTACTACTGGATATCATCATTAAAATTCAGAATTTTCTGCAGTAGAATTGCATGTGTTTGAGAATCTGCGAATGATTCATATGGTCATATTCTGCTCTGATCATATGTGATATGCAAAATTTTCATCTAAAAAGGAAGTCTACCTTCCTTCGATGACAAATCAACCTAGGTTTCATGCACTCACACTCTGAGAAGGATGTTTCTGGTCGCAACATGACAGTTCTTAGGACCAAGATGCCCAAATTGAATTCAGAAGCTCCAAAGAAGAAAGAGGCTTCCACTAGTTACTGTTTTAACTGTTGGCTATATGGCCATAATAAGAAAGATTGCAGAAAGCCTATACAGGATCACCCTTCGTATGATCATTTGAAAGAATTCACAGAAAAACAAAAAAGACTAGCAGATCAAAACATAGACTGGGATATGTATGCTTTATTTTCTCAAC
>MU224375.1:449877-472256 GCA_018584345.1 Thuja plicata
ACTCATGGATTAAGATTTGCAATTACATTATTTCATCAATACCTAACCTGAACTAGCTTAATGAGGATTGAATCATGAAAATGATTAATTAACTGTAAATTAGGAGAGTAGAGGTGGCATGGTGTCTCTATTTTGCAGGTATACAGGAAAACCATAACAGACCAAAAAGGCAGAAATAAAGAAAAGGAGGCTCGAGAACTTATCAAAGCTAAGGCAAATACTCGAAGAGCGAGGATGAGAGAAAATAACACGATTTTTCAAAAGCACAGTTAAAGTTAAAGGAAGGCTCATTAGCTCTAAAGATAAGAGCAAGGTACATGTAATCTCAATATAAATAAATATACGGCACAAGATGGGAATGCTCATTAGTTCTTCTTAAAAGAGCATTGTTTTTAAAAGATTAATGAATATCTGTGTTCACTATCATGGAGGTATGCCTCCTTTAATCTGTATTAAAGAGGGAATGCCCTCTTCGACTCCATCAAGTGGAGCTCTGTAATCCTACGCTTGTAGGAACTCTAAACTTGATATATTATTTCTGGACTAAAGTCTCGGGCCAGACTGGAGGTTTTCTTCCCCGTTCTTTCCTACCAGTGCCTGCACGAACGGAGGAAAATGTAAAAAGATAAATTTTAAATAAATAAAATCAAGGCTTCGGCCGTTTACTGATAAAAAAAAAAAAAAAGATAAGCTTCTCAAGCTTGTTAAAGTGGTGGTTTCTGGGACAACAAAGAATATAATATTTAAATTGTTTTCCGTATGAAGTCAACTTAATTTTCAAAATTGCATACAATCACAAATTTTCATTGGGTATAGTCTAAGAATTGAATCTCATCAATATTTTTTATTGGATTAGAGATTTCTATCAATTTCTAACAAAACTTTCACTTAATCTAGAATCCAAAAATTCAATAATGTTTTAATTTCCCAACAGTAGGATTGAGATGTAGAGTGGCAGACTGGGGCCACTAAGGAGCATATTCAGAAGAAGAGGAAGTGGAAATTCACCAAAGATAACCCCTGGGAGGAGAAACAAATTATGAAAATAAATTCAAATTACAATAAGGTTTTTTGTTAAAATTTTGATGCATATAGAATATAGTAAATAGCGATGGTCAATGGCTAGACTTTAAATCATGGATGGAATATATTTTGTTGTATGATGACTGTGATATTTGTAATAACCAATTTTTTTTGTTTGTATAAATGAGCTTACAAAGGATGGGTTATTGAACTCTATATATGTGGTTCAAGCCACCTTTTCAAAAACTATGATTTTTTTGAGAATCCCTATATTAAACTATTTTACTGATCAAATAATAATCATAAAGGAACAAAAAAGACAAGTAAACAAAATAATAGAGTAAAATTAATGAAGGAAGATAAAATTAAATACAAGGAGAATTAAAACAAGATAAACATAAAACTATAACAAAAGTAAAGGAGTCATTCTCTTAGTCTAATAAAATTGCATCCTTCACCGCCACCTTTTGAGGTACATGCTCTTCAAACATAATTCCCTAGCCTTAGAAGAGTCTTTGTCTTCTCATGAGAAGAACTGGGTTTTGAAAAAGAAATACAATGTTTCTTTCATGGCCACGTTGTTATTAAACGAGGAGCCATTGACATCGATGGACCTAATTTTCCCTCTTTCATGTTTTTGTCTAATAATGTTGAAAATATATTTAGATCCCTTATCTCCCTCAGGTAGCCAATTCATTCTAGCTCTTGTCTTAGCCTTTTGATGATGGTAACTTTACAACTTCCTTAGTAGTGTCTCAGTCCTAACCATTTTATTCTCAATTTAATCAATTTACCTATATTCATTTGTGTGTTTTTTTTCTAGACCCAAAAGTTAACCTTGAAGTAGATGTATAATGTCCCTCCTGTCCGTGACTTTCCTTTTCCCAATGATGTTGAACAAGTTTTTCCAATGAGAAACAAGAGTTTCCCAATTTTGAATAATAGAGACTATGTTTAGTATGTTTAGTTGCTTAGATAATTTAGTGGCCACCCTAATACCATTGAGACCATCAACATCATTTAGAAGAGAGACATTGAGTTTGAAAGTATTTGAAAAACCTTTCTTGGGGAGAGAAGATTTGTCAAAGAATTCAATAGAGGCACGAATAGGATAATGATCTAACCTAGAGGTAGGTAAAATAAAAACAATTCTACCTAGTCTATTAGAAAGGATAAGAAACTACTGTTAACATAGAATCTATCCAACCTTGAATATATCCTCTTATTTTGGAAGTGATTATTGCACCAAGTAAACCAAATGTCATTAAAGATCAACAAGAAAAAAAAACAAGGTTCTCTTCCTCTTGGACCCAAAATACATCCCATTGCCTTTGTAGTGACTATTCCTATCACCAATTTTGTCTACATTATACTCCAACATGTTCAAGTCCCCAAAAATAATCAAAGGAATTTTATGGAGATTACCAGACATCCAAGACCATAATTCACACCTCTCATTATAGTCATTAGAAGAATATATAGAACATAGACCAAAAAATTTGGAACTAATATCCATGGAAACATAGACTAATCTATTACACGGAGAGGACCCACATCTAGTGATGAATTTGAACCAATAATCCTTTATAAGGATGGTTGGACCCCCTTTCCCTTTCTCATGGAGGGTTCAAAAGGCCTTTGATGACTTCCACACAAAGTTAAATACCCAATCCTTTTGAAAGTCTACAACTTTGATTTCTTGAATACATAACACATCTAGTTTTGGTCTATACCCATAGAAGGATCTAAAAAAGTACCTTTTGTCTATAGATTCCAATCCACTAACATTCCAACTAAATGTGTTTATTGTCATTAAGACAAGGATGGGGCGGGGGGGGGAGAAGCTTTTTGATTCTTTTACAATCTTTCAAATCACTGAGGAACTTTCTCCACCTTAGAGACCTTGTTTGCATTAGGGGCATTTTCCTCTTTACCTTTCTTCCCCTCGCTCTTACGAGCATTTGTGCTCCCAACCTCTCTAATTGTTTCCTTATCTTCTTACTCTCACCAAATTTATTCTCAATATGGACAATTAGGGCCAAATAAGATTTTGGAGTACAATATAGAGGATTGAAACAATTTAACTTATGAGAAAATTGACAATCCTATTTGGAATGATTGATAAAGCCTTTAAGAATTGATGGTATCTAATGCTAGCTATTAGGCATATTTATGTTGAAACTTAACCCTAGAATTCTCAATTGAAGGAGACAGTCAGTTCCTAATCTACTTTATCAAAAGCTCTAACCACTTCGAGTTCATCTTAAAATAGGGGGTCAGATAAGGAGACCAAAGTATTGCTAGCCTTACCAAGCCCCAAATTTGAAGAATGGAGGGTCAAGTTGATAGTTCAACTCTTGTATTGAAATAATCCAGACTATTACCATTATTTGTAACATTAGGAAACCCACCAAATTATCAGGCTAAAACAGGTCACCCCTTATTATAATCTACATTTTCAGGAGTTTTATCATTTTCAAGGGTCTTGTTTTTAACCTTATCACCTTATTGTTGATAACTATTCTTATTACTAAAACAACAACTTTTATTAAAATAATTTTTGGAAAATCTTTTTCTTAAATGTCCTTTCTTTTTGCATAGAGAATAAGAATTCAAAGAGTCAAGCAATTCTATTTCACATGAAATAAATTTAGAATTAGATTGAATAGAAAACAAATCTAGAATATCAACAAGAGACATTAAAGCAACAACACTCTAGCATTCAAATGAGGTAGGGTGACCCTTGAATCCTCAACTTGCAATATATTTCCAATAGGTTTGAGTAGATCAAGGATAAATTTCCACAATTGGGGAGGTACGTTTCTTATTTTCATCCACTTAGGAGTGGATTTAGCAATAATTTCCTCCCCTTTTTCTTCTGGGGACCAAGGAATGACCCTAAACAAGGATTGGCCTATATTCAAAAACTCTCTTTTAAGAACTTTGTTTTGCATATTGTGGCTTTTGAAGAAGACAACAAATAGACTTCTCTATAACATCTTATAAAAAGAAACATAAATACCTATTTTCTTAACCTACAAATTTAAAACACAAGCATCAAAATTTTTTCTTGAGGGTAAAAAATTTGCAACTAAACACACAAAGAAGACAATAATGTTCTCGACATTGTTTTCCTTAAACCTAACCACGTTCAACATTTTAAGGTTGGGAGAAATCAAAAACACCTTGGCATATGAGGACACCTTATTGTCTTTTCCATCTTCGACATATCCACTCTTAATGACATATATATCTACCATTCTAATTGACCTGGTCACCAAAACCGATTCATTTTGTACCACCTCAAACACTGATGTGCTTGGCATCACTTCACCTTCAACCTTGACTCTAAGAATTTCCTTGTAAGTCCATTTTTTGTCAGTATGAGTTGAGGGCTTAACAACCATATGGGCAGTTGAATCTCTAAATAGTTTTGGTTCTATGATTTATGCATTATGATTAATATTAGTCCTATTAATACCAGTGCTATCATTTTCCATACCATTTGATACAAGGGCAAAACTCTTAAAGGTCTCAAACACACGAAAGCAATAAATGTAACTTACACAAGACCCACTCAATGCTTGATTGGTAACGAGGCTGCCAAGGAGAACCTTGATTCTCAAGCCATAGGCTAGGTATGAAAGATACAAAAGATTAAATTTTAAAAACATACAATTCAAAGTTATAAGTTAAACCCCCAAATAAAATAGGTACATGGTAGCAAAGAAAAAACAAATATAACAGATAAACAAATATGGAAGAAGGGCACAAAGAAGCACAACTCTGTTCAAAGCGATGAAGAATGCTAATCTAAGTATAACAAGCGACAACAAAAACTCTGAGAGGCAACAAAGGCAGGTGACCATTCACCTTTCGTAGAGCTTCTGCCACCCACCGTTACTTAAACATTTTTTGAGATTTTTTTTGGTAATATATTAAAAAGGAAGAAGAACAAGTTATAATTAAACATTGTTTATTTCTCTAAATCTATGTACTCCACATGGATTACAAATAAAAGACAATCACCTAGTTGTAGTAATCAATGGTTAGCACATTGTTAAAATAAGTTTGAAACGTAGAACATACAGATAAGGCACAACAAATGGAATGTGTAATCTATTATCTTCATCAAGTGATTGACTATTACCTAACACACTTATCAACAATACAGTGGGTTTGTAATGATATTATGAGGTATCATAAGCACCACCATGGTATTATTTCTATAAAACACATTCATATAACAGTGACTTTCATAGTCCGTCATTCTTTAAATGTGATCAAGGAATTAAATCACTTAAATGATAACAGAAAATTCATAGAAAACATTATAGCATTGTTACTTCTAAATATACATCAGATTTAATTTTGTATAAAATTTAGTTCTAATTATTCATCTACCCCTTCATGATCAAATTATTGCCTAATTCCCATCCTAAATCAATCCACTTAATAAATTACATAGATATCATCCTATTATTAAGTCTTTAGCTATTGTTTAAAATCCAAGCTCGGTAAACATTACTCTGGGCGAAATAGACACTCCTTTACTGTGGCCCATGTATTAGGGTTAGGGTTTTTAAGTCACATAGTTTTTATTATTTCATTCTGGAAAATCAGCAGCAGTAGGAGGCGACTTGGGTAGCAGGGTAAATCAGCCGCAGTAGGAGGCAATTTCGGTAGCAGGGGACTTCAGCGAACAATGAAGTACAATCCGAGTAAGAATCGAAAACCTTACGCATCTGTCAAATTTTATGATCCCCGTCTTTTTTCTCTCTTTTTCTCGATATATCTCTCTGATTATATCTGGTTGTCTTTTCAAGTACCCAGTCAAGGCATTCGAACTGTTGGCTTGATTTTTTCCCAGCAGATCTTTGTTCGCAGTGGAAAGCCTCCCTTCCGTTTTTCTGAAACAAAAATCCTTGATTTTATATTGGTAGCCTCAATACATAGGTAAAATAATCCTTGTTTTTTTCGTTTTGATTACCCTCCATCAACATCAATGTCAGTGTTGATTTCTTTTACAATCTCGCAAACTGTAACCAAATCAGCCGGTATGCATGCACCTACCAGTTCTTCAGTATTGCGCGCTCTACAGCCCACGGCGTTCTCCCTTCTTCGTGTTTTCTAGCCTACAGGAGCTCCAGTGAAAATTGAGTTTCAATGTAGTAGATCTGACTGGAAGAAACTTTTTGCTTTTGCAACCACGAAGAATACGATTTGTTAGTGGAGAGTATTTTTCATCTGAAAAACGGTGTGAGATGGTTGATACGCATTTTGTGCACAATAAAAATTCATTTTCACCACCAAAGGTTTCACTGCTCTCATTCTTACAACTATGCAAAGAACTGATACAAGTCTTACAATAAAGTGAGATGGTTGATCCACATTTTGTGCGCAATAAATATTCATTTGCACCACCAAAGGTTTCACTATGCTCATTCTTGCAACTATGCAACGCACTGATACAAGTCTTACAATGAAGGCAGCTTTTAAATTCTTAAGCACTGATATAGAATCAGGATTGATTATATATTCGAAGGTTAATGTTTCTGTGATAATCTTATTGCCTGTCTACGCATGATAAAACCTCATGGACAGCTGCTGTCATGAACAATAGAGCTTTTTTAGGAACAATCTCAAGTGCTGCATAGAGTTCCAAAATAGTGCAATTCTTCTGGGAGAGTAAGTAGTCTACATGTAAGAAGCATAAGCCACCTTGATGTCTTACATCATGGTGTTGCTCCTCTTCTTATGCAGACCAAATCTTTAGGACCTAAAAACTGAAGGTGCCTATCCTTGGTATTCTTATTTTTCCTGTTGTAAAGGAATCCTTGCACTCCAAGAAACAACATTTGGTTCTTGAATAATGTCAAACACTTCGCCATTATCAATTTGTGGGCCATATTCACCACCATCTGCTATATAAAATTGTATCTTAGTTTAATATAGAATTTCTTGCACCATCTCTATGTACACATACAAGAAGTTAGAACTTCTCCATTTCCAAGGAGCCTGCATTTCTCTTTCGATTCTACTCTCAAGTATCATTAGTATGGGCCTATCCTTGGACAAATTAAAATACTATCTATGTTTTTCGTCAGTTCAATTTGTGAAAACTTTCAACTAGGTTATCATGTTGAAAAGTTTTTTGAGCCTGTCCATTATCCTCATTCATGGTTTGGGCTTTCCTTTATGCATATTTTGGCCCCTCTGACATAGTATCTTACTGGTTCAACAACCTTCTTTCCTTAATGGATTAGCTGCAGTATTAAGAAAGCATTGACTCTTGCACAATCCATTACCCATGTTTCCTTTTGATGATTTCAACCAAAGTAATGATTTAAAACTTATTTCATGCACCCTTTATTGAATATAACTTAAACACACTATAACATCATCAAATAGAAGCTAACATAAATAAACAAGGAACACAAATGATAAATATTAAATGCATCACATACGTTACACGTAAAATGTAAATTGTAGCTGAAGTAAATAGAAATCATAGGATCATAACGAGTCAAATCATAGAATGTACATAAGATGAAGATCCATAAGACATCAAATCATAAATGTATGTAAGATGAAGATACATAAAACATGTCTATCAGTATCTGTAAACGAAATGAAAGAACAAGGCTCTACCTCAAGTCTCATCATCATCCTCAAGCTCGGCCGCAGTTTTAGCCTCAGCCTCTGAGTATCCCGTCTGCCTTCTACAAAGGTGTCTAAGGTAGGTCCTAGAGGACTGTTGAGCCATAGCCCCTCGCATGTAAGATGAGCTCACGAACAACATCACTAGTGCTTGTGTCTGTGTGTGTGCGTGTGCGTCTGCCAGTGCTTGAACGTGCTATAGCTGCCTCCTCTGCCATGGCCACAACCTCAACCTTTATCTACCTGGTCAAACCACTCATGGTCTGCCTCAGTGAAGACCGAATCCACAACCTCAGTGAGCCACTCTGATTTTGGATCAATCTCCTCCAGAATGGTTGGAGAGGAGTTAGCGCCCAAAATTTGTCTGATCCTAAAGCAGAGGTTCTAATGAACAAAGACAAGATCATTCAACCTCTGCATAGACAATTTTCTTTTCTCTTCTTCTCTCTCACTTTTCCTCGCTTCTACTCATGCTAAACAATTAGAAGACCCTTTAGGGTTAAAATAAAGAGGAAAGGCAAAAAAACATTAAAAATAGAAGAGAGGAAAAGTGAAGAGAGAAGATGAGAAAAGAAAATTGTTTGTGCAGAGGTTGAATGATCTTGTCTTTGTTCATTAGATGTGTTTTTTTTAAAAATTGACTTGACTTTTTATCAAATTGTGCTAGCCAATTTTTTGCGATTCATGCAGCCGATTTTGGCAATTTTTTGGATGAATTGCTGAATCGGCGATTCATGGCGATGAAATCGCTGATCTGGTTTAACGATTCAAAAAAAATCGGGAAGCTCGAATTGAATCGCCAAACCGGCAATTCACGCGATTTCTTGGCGATTCTCGTTACTCTGATTTCAACACATCAAAAATTTGTTACTCGAGCAATATCATCTTTAGTAAAGCTGAGATGTTAGAGAGATCTCTAAAAATTTGAAGATGGTAAAGTTTTGTCCAATAACCACTTGGCAAACAATATAACTCCAGGTTCGAAGAGATTGGATTGCAAGTAAGTATCTTGAGACCTTACGTCTTAAAAGTTAATCAAAGACCACAAAAAGTCCAAATCATAGTCTTTTAATTTTAAGCTTTTGAATTGTGAACATGGTAATTCTCCATATCATGTCCTAACTGGCACTAGCAAGATAATTCCCATCAAAACTGAATTTCATTGTATAGATAGAGCCTTAGTGGATATTCTCTCTGAGCAAACAGAATACAACAATTCAAAAATCCCCCTCCCATGTGCAGAGCATTAATTTTTCCGAAGAGCCCTTATTTTTCCAATTTCAAATCTTTAAATAGCATCGATATTGGCGACCAGAAAGGTGAGATTAATTGATTTGTAATTCATGAAAAGGTTACATGCGTTTAAAGGAGAAGAGAAATTTAGTTTCACTAACTACATACTTGTCACCATAGCTAACTACATAACTGTATGCAGTCAACTAACAACGTAAGAGAACCTTTACGTTAACATTCACCACCTTATTCTATTGATCGTAAAAACATCAAATTCACCCTACCTTTACGTTAACATTCACCACCTTATTCTATTGATCTTAAAAACATCAAATTCACCCTGCCCTAAGGATCCCCACTTAAGGTTCACACAACGAGATTTGCTGATTACATAATATGAGTACGCATTTTTGAGAAAATCTTCTTTTGAAGAAGCAAATCCTGAACCAAGCAAGGCTCCATCAAGCTGTCTCTTGACCCTCAGAGAGGTGTAGCTTTGAGCTTCATTCTTAAGATCCAAGTCATAAACTTTCAAATAATAGAGTCGTGAATTATCGAACGACAATCCCTAAGAGCTATGATAGAGTTCTATCATTGTCTAATGACCGTGAAAGGATATAATTCTTGATCATATATTTTGAAGCTTGCTGGACAACAATCCATATAGAGCTCAACACCAAATCTTGAACCTGTCACCAAAATAAATCTTCACAACACATGCATACTTCAAATTCGTTAGCATCAACAAAGAAAGAAAAACGAAAAGCATAACTAAAACATGCCAAAATCGCTTCTCATGTAGAACATCATCTCAAAGTGAGAAGCTGACTTGAGATGATGGAAACTCCTCCATCCTTTGGTGCCGCCAACCTCCAAAATTGAGCTTATTAATCAGTGATGAAGTTCGAGACTCTAAAAAGAATTCAATCACCATAACTGAAAGCTCTTGTGTGGAGGTTTATACAAATGGCTCTTTACCTTTCTTGGCTGTAAGAAGATATAAACGGTTATCCACCAACAACAAAATTATCTTTATTCTCCCTTTTGTAAACAATGAAGCTCATCTCCAATGCCATATTCGAAGTATCGACCAATTTGGATAATTTCTTCGATTTGATTATCAAAAGAAACCCAATCAAGAGTGCAGAAGTATGATGCACCTTCATTCCCTAAGAGAAAGAAACTGCGCAAAAATTTTCCACCTCACATCTCATGGATTTCATTTGATGAGCATGCCATCAAATCAAAGGTCCAAGATATAATAAATTCATCACAATGATCACAGGATGACCCAATATTTGAATCCAACCACTTACTATAAGTTCAGTCAAAAGCTTCCTTGTGTTCAAACCTTTTTTATTTGAGAATTACTTTCATATATGGAATAAATTATAAAATAGATCCTACAAACATAAATTTTCTCTCTCGAGCAGCCTATACAAATCTCTAATAGCTCCACATTATAGTATCTTTCAGATATAATCTTGTTTTATACTTGGACTTAGTACTCCAAATGACACTTTTCAAGATGAAACTGTAAAAATAATATCTCAGGACAAATAAACTCTAGTCCTTTCGAATTTTGTTACCTTCAACAGAAAACGATCATATGCTCTCAGAATGAAACTGCGCACAGATCTTCACATAGATCTTCATTGCTTATATACTCATCCTCTCACAAGTTGATTCATGGAACCATCCTCTCACTGAACACAATCTTGTTATTTAGTAAACAGAAAATGCATCAACACAGTTTCAGAAGGACAACAGCTTCCTTCCTCTACAGTTCCACGGAATTAGTACACCACATAAGTTACTAATTCTGCAGATCATGAGATTGATTCACTGCTACAGCCCTTGCAGAAATCTTCCTTCATATGCTGAAACCCACGACAAGAAAATTTGTGCTTGTGGAGACACAGCAGTTGGAAGGAGAATAAGAGGGAGGGCCAGAACAGAATAAAAATGGCTCTTTAGGGTTTGGTCATACCGGGATCAAGAATTGAGAAAAGTAAAAATATGTCAACCTTGTCAGACAGGTGAATAAGGCACAGGTACAGGCACAGGGAGAATACTCCATAAACTTTCCATGCAACGTGCTATGCTATTGATTGCTTGTCATTGACAAAATCTCTCTAATCAGCAGTTAAAGCATGAAACTACTTAAAATGCTTTCAACACTTCTCAACACCTTACGCCACTGTCTATTGCAGAACTATCACATGCTATGATTCTACATGTTCTCATTTCTACGCCATACCTTACAATGCCTTCACAACCATTACTCACCACCAGAGTTTTCAACAACAGAGATCTTCCATGTGGGCAAAACACCTATAGTACTTGCTCTGATACTTTATTGGCGACCGGAAAGGTGAAAGATTGATCAATCTGTAATTCATGAAAAGGTTACATGCATATAAAGGAGAAGAGAAATGTAGTTGCACTAACTACATAACTGTCACCGTAGCTAACTACATCACCGTATGCAGTCAACTAACAATGTAATAGAACCTTTACGCTAGCAGTTCACATGGAAGCATCAACTATTAGTCTATTACTATATTGATGCAATTTCTGTAGTTCGTTCTTTTCCTGCAACACAATTCCCATCTGCAATTGGACTGCCCACTTTCGCATTACAAAGATATTTCATTCACACCCTTATCCGGATGTATAGAGTCAATTTCCATATATTCTGTTCTTCCACTTCCATATTAGAAACATGTCCACCAGTTACTATTGGAGCTATAGAGATACTATTGGAGCTATAGAGATATTTTGTACATTTTTGCATACATCACTGTATGTTACTTTCCTCCAAAGGGGTAGAAACAGGTTTTAAATTTCATGGAATAACAGTCTGGTTTTGCCTCATATTTGAAAATTTTAAAACAAGTGACCCATAGGGACAAATAATATATGTGGAGCTTGAATAATGTGGTATGCAATAGATAAAAAAATGGGAAATTTTAATATTTTTTCAAGTTTAATATGTTGGGCAACAAATATCTATGATTTTTTGAACTAGGTCATCAGCTTTGGGATTTCATAAACTAAAAGAGTGTATTAGTAGGTTATCAGTTTGGGCTTTTGAAGCCCAGAAGGATGTACTGATACACCATCAGTTCTGTGGTCCTCACATGGTTTATTGCCCATTACTGATTTAGTATATGTTTGTATGCACTTTTTAAAATCATTCTCTGAGATTTGAATATGATGTTTTTTACAGGAGTCAGTAGCTCCAGGCGCAAGAGTCGCAAGGCTCATTTTACAGCTCCATCCAGTGTGAGGCGTGTTTTGATGAGTGCGCCACTTTCCACTGATCTAAGAAACAAGTATAATGTAAGATTTGCACATATTGATTCTAGTGGGTTGTCTATTGTTGAATGTTTATGTATAGAAATTTATTCTCATAGTAAATATTGTTATTGATGCATCGCTTGATATTCAGTAACATTGATGCTTGGCTGATGGATCTTTGATGCACATGGCTGGTGGAATTATAATGCATTTTAGTGTAACAAGGTCCACTTATTTGATTTTTTTTTTAACAATGCTACAATGTTTTTTCAGGTTCGTTCTGTTCCGATCAGAAAGGATGATGAAGTTCAGGTTGTAAGAGGGACCTTTAAGGGAAGGGAAGGGAAGGTGGTTCAAGTTTATCGAAGGAAGTGGGTCATTCATATTGAACGCATCACCCGAGAGAAAGTCAATGGTGAGGAAGCACTAAATTTTTCTTTGCTTATGCAGTTGTTTGAAGATTTAAATATACAGTACCTGTATGCATTGGGAATGAGTTGACATGATACTGCATATTATTTTTGGTTTCTAATTCTCCTGTAATGGTGCACAGGTTCAACTGTGAATGTTGGTGTCCACCCATCCAAGGTTGTGGTAACAAAGTTGAAGCTAGATAAAGATAGAAAGGCTCTTCTGGAGAGGAAAGCCAAGGGTAGAGCTGCCGAGAAAGGAAAGGGCAAATTCACAGCAGAGGATGTTGCTCAACCTCTACAGGATGTTGATTAGATTTTGTTTTTTGGTAGTTGGAAGGTGTGAAATTTTGTGCTGAACAGGGTTGAAATTTTCCCTAAATGTTGTTACGGTTATAAATATTATTTAATTTGATCAGATCACACCTTTTTAACATTTAATTGTGTTCGTATTGTTTTCTTACTTGAGATAGTGTATGTTGCTATTGACAAGATGGGAATATTGAGTTACAAGTTTCCATATTTCTAAGGTTGTTTTTGAATTAGGTAGTTGCCAATCTGTAAGCTGTTAAAGGCATTTCATTTTCTCTTCCTTCTAGATAGTCTGGATCTAAGTTCTTGTTTTCCAGAAGAATTGGTGGATGTTTTGAAATATTTAATGAAAAGAGAAGTGCTCTTTATTGCGTTTGGAGAATAATTTAGTGGGTTTTCAATTTCACAGTGCAAAAGCTACAGATTCCAAATCAAGCAAATGTGCATCGATATCCCAAATCAAAAGCTTAATCAATGTGAAATTGGTAACTGACCCACAGAATTATTCTCCCAATTTCACATTGATTAAGCTTTTGATTTGGGATATCGATGCCCATTTGCTTGATTTGGAATCTGTAGCTTTTGCACTTAATGATATCTGTTTTGTTTTTCGATGGTCTTTATTTCTATTAAGCTTTCCAGTTGATTGGATACATTTGCTTAAGCTTTGTCACGAGTTTTGAAATACCAGGACTTTTGATTAACAAGGTAATCTGATGTACCATGCATATGCTTCAGACAGTTTCATTAGAGTGCATCACATATTTACATCTTGTGTACCTGAAATATCAATTAACCTCACCTATTTTTTGGAGGAAACTGAGATAGTGTTCAACACTGGTAAACATTTTTGCAGATTATGTGAGTCAATTAGGGTAGATTCTCTGAAAGAATATCAGCAAATTTGCAAGCATTTTATGTACTTGTATAGAGATTCAAGAGGAAGTACAGACAGCACTTGTTGCCAAAAAATGCATATGGTCTACCATATATGCGGTATATTCAGTGAAATAAATTAAGTGATGTTACAGGAAGTAAAAATCTCTCAGCAAATTTTATGCATGATCCCTGAAACTAAGTTTCTGATTAGCTTTGTTAAGCATTCATCAAATGCTATTAGCTGGTGGTAAAATTGTGCTGTATTCAGAACTCAGCTGGTGTTCAGATCTGGTTTGGCATCAGTGAAAGTTGGATGTTTTGATGGTAGTGCTTTCAACACTTAACCAATAATAATTTGGGCTAAATAATATGTTTGCCTTGTGAACACTTGGATGCCATTACTGAACTTTTAGCAGGTGTAGTACTGGTCTGCATTTAATTTAAGAATTAGATTTCAAGTTTAGAAAGACATTTTCAATCTACCTTGGGAAGCATGAAGATGAACTTCAGATTTTTTTTCGCTGTTAGCTTACATAATGGTTTGTTGTAGTATCGATCAATATGTATTATTATTATTGAAATGTAATTCCGAGGAGCTATTTATTGAAATGTAAATCAGAGTAGGACCTGAACTGTAACATAGGAAGCAGTTCTGAAGTTGTATCATTATTTGTGTGGTCGAGTCCATGTCAAATGGATTTTCATATACTTTTCACGTGTGCTGAGGATTTGGAGTAATAAGTGATATACTAATTTCTGAATTGATCACAATGTAATGTGGTTGTTGCCTACAAAATAGACAAGAGTTAGGTTTACTAATTTGATTCTTAGGGGCAAAAAATTTATTTTTTGCTTTATGGATGGATTGTTATGTAATCCCAAGCTACAACTAATTCAATAGTTAGGTTTACTGCTCTGAATATTAGGGGCACAAATTTGGGTCGCATTGAGATGGCGTTGGCTAATCTTCATGTAGAATGCACCAAAGAAAGAAAAAAGTCAATTTTTTTTTTCAAGATTCGTACTTTTTTTTTACAAATTTTTTGTGGTTTTCCACCACAAAATATGCAATCATGAATAACAAATGTTGAAATTTTCACAAAAATCCATTGTGTTCTCTGTTTTTGGAAATTTGGTCAAAGATGCATTTTACATGGAGAATTAGGGCGTCCCATTGAGATAGGGGTACTTGGGGGCTGGTACTGGTACCGGTATGGCTATTTTTTCAAAATATAAGATGGTATAAGATGGGAGTACTCGGAGATGCCAATTTTTTAATATAATTTAATAATTTATAGAAAATCTGAAAATATAATGACATTGAACTTTGAAAACAAGAACATTGATAAATTTTGCTATTTAACATTATCTTTGAAGTTTATAGTACTCAACTGACAAATGTCATACAATTGTTGCGGCAAAGTTTCAAGCTGATTACATGTTAAAACTAGCTTGATAAGCAACAAGCTGATACACAAAAACAGCAAAAATCAGTAATCTTATATCTCTTGTTTACACTTCTATGCTATGGCATCCGAATCAATGTCCTCAGCTAGAGTTCCTTGTTGGCTATTCCTCAAGAAGCAAAATGTCATACTTATGAAGTATGGCAATCATTGTGTCAAAAATAACAAAAATCAGTAATCTTATCTCTTGTTTACACTTCTATGCTATGATCATCCAAGTCAATGTCCTCAGCTAGAGTTCCTTGTTGGCTATTCCTCAAGAAGCAAAATGTCATACGTATGGAAGTGCGGCAATCATTGTGTCAAACTTTCCTAGTGCCAAACTTCCTGCTTATGTCCTCAGTTAGAGTTCCTTGTTGGCTATTCCTCAAGAAGCAAAATGTCATACTTATGGAAGTGCGGCAATCATTGTGTCGAACTTCCCTAGTGCCAAACTTCCTGCTTTCTGTTTTATTTGTATGGGAGTCTGCACCTTTTGCATGGGAGGCGATGGGAGTCTTCAGGAGGCCGTGGTTGAAAGTCTCCTGCAATTCAGGCAAGGGCTGTGCAGGAAATTGCAAGGGCTCCTGTGCAGGGCTCCAGCACTGGAGTCCCGTCTGATTCTCCGAGACCATCTCAAGGGGCAGAGACGGGTCTCTGTCCAACTATGGGCAGAACTCACAAGTGTAAAATTTCCAGGTACAATGACGTTTTAGTCCGCATGCTATCACTTTATTTTCTTTCATATCTATCCAAGATCCTTTGGGAAATTCATCTCGATACATCTTGCAGAATGGGATGTTGATTGCATTTAGAGATGAGTACCCCTAGTAAATTGATTTTGGAAGGTATAAGTAGGATAGCGCAGGAATTTATGCTACACATCTTCAAATTCAAAAACAACAATTTATCATGGTTCTAGTTTTTCCTGCCCTTGGTTAATTTACAGACTGTTAAAATCTACCTTTCAAACAATAATATGCTGCATTAGGTTCCCAACAGATGTTTCCATCCCAGATTGTACTTGGTAGATGGGATAGAGCAGGGATTTATGCTAGACGAATACCAGATTGTATTTGGTAGCCCTGCCCTGGCACCCTTCCCAATTTGAAAGTCCAGAAACAAAAAATTCTTGAAACCACAACGGTGTTTTTATAGCACAGTAGATCCAAAGGACGTCTATAGGATAGAGAAAATTCTTCAAATCACAACCAATGTTTTGTTAAGGCAGAACAAAACTAACTGGAGCTTTACTGTATAACACTGTAAAATCCGTGAGTAATTCTTTTGCCTACTAATAAGTCTTGTGACAGGCACGAGGATGGAGCTTCAGCCAATTTACATGTCCATCTAGGGTCAACTTCTAAGTATGTATAGGAAACATGATGGCTACTGTACTTTCAAAATTGGTCAACACTGTCTGAAAATTTAATTTGCAGATATCTTGCTATTGTGACCATGATTTGGTTCTGAGATGTGCCAAAGGGAATTCCAAAGAATATATCGTTTTATCATGACCATTGTTTGGGTTTTGGAAACATGGTGACATTTGAAGTGGTAATGAGAAGAATATTAATCAAGTCAGTCATGTGTGATATCAAGTTTATTAAATGTGAGGGATATTGAATGGTTATAGATGTGAAGAATTTGAAATAATCGATCCAAAAGGCAATTTCTAGCTACAGTAATTTTTTCTGCTCCAGACACCGCACCTTCTAGAAGTAAGAGGGCTACTACACTTTATAGTCACAAGGTTTGGACTAACTTTAGGAGTGACCCTTGCAACAAATATGTACTGTTTACGGAAAGAGGAGTGGTGGGAAAACCATATACGCTTAAATAGTCACAAGGTTTAGCCTATCCTTGGGAATGTTCGTTGAACTTTTTAATTTACAGAGAAACTGCTCCAAACAAAGATGTACTTTGTCTAGGAAAAAGCTGTGGTAGGCATTAAAGGGTAAGCATTTAATGGTAGTTCGTTGCATTTTGGTAGCAAAAATAAATTTGTAGGTGTAATAGTGTTAATAAAAGGAGGAAGCAACCTGAGGTGGTCGCTAGACCTTTTTATGAGCATCAATGTTTTCATCACTTGTACTTGCAACTGCATTGCCGAAGCCCTTCTAAGAACAAAAATAGGTTGGTTAGATATGTTTATTGCATTCAGTATCTGACAGGTGCTGTCTGCGACCTTTCCATTTTCCTCTGTAAATTATGTTTGTCAATTATATTCTATGTAATGGGTTGATAATTTATGAATGCATAATATGATTATAGTGGTCAGGTAGATGGTCTCTGAGGAGCAGATTTTTTATCTCTTGTTCTAATAAGGGTTAACGTTTATTTTAAATGTTATGGAATGGGTGAAATGATTTTATTAGTGTGCAACATAACTTATAAAGCTAATAAAAACGTCATTTTGATTTTATCATCAAAATTATGCAGATCACTTAATTGGAAATTTGAAATTCTACTACGGTACAGGGACACATCGAATCTTTGATTAGTGTGATTTATGACCGCTGGCATTTCTCTTTTATGTGGTTTCATCACATTTTATTGATTATCATAACTTTGATAGTATAGTATCCAATCTTCTTTAATATTCAGGGTTGGTTAACCATTCCCTGCTCAAGCCTATCAGATTTTTGTGACCATGAATTGTGATTAATTACCGAGCCCTTAACTTGGATCCATTGTATAACGGGTGCAAAATATAGTACATGATATCTATATTGAAGAATTGAGATATCGGAAAATTCAAAGATTTGAGATTTGAAGAGTGTAGATTAACAGATATAGTTGTGTGTTATCAAGAAATTATGTCAGGTTATTGTGTAAATGTGTATAACCCAAACAATGCTGTCAAGAAGAAGAGAGTATTAGAGTATTTTTCTCTATTTCTATCCACTTGGCATAATAAAGTATTCTTCTGGAAGGTGATTTCAATTATACCACTGGCGCCACGGATAAAGAGGAGCCAATCTGAGAGCATTTATGTTAGATTTTGATAGTTTTGTTGTAGTAATCTTTCCGATGTTATACGAAAATTTTGTAATCTTACTTGACACAATAGAAGAAAATTTTGTAATATAGCATCTTGTTTGGGTAGTTAGCCTCCCCTGGTTTATTGCTGAAGTAATGGATGGTAAGCATAGTAATGGAAAAGGAGGTAGTTTCTGATCAGCTTCCGATTTCATTAGAAATGATATTGGTGGCCCCTGCCCCCCAATGTCTCTTTTCAAGATTGAATTTATGTGGCTTCTACACCCATCTTTCATTCTTTGAGGGGAAAATTTCAAGGGCCTAAAAGTTTAAAACTTCAGAAAATCTAAAATAAAAATGATAAACTGGAACAAAGAGATTTTTAGTAAATTTTTGAAAAAAAGAGAGTTAAGACCAAGATTTGGAAAGTTCAATGGAGAGTTTGAAGTTCTCTTCTATTTTCTTAATTAGAATTTTATCATGCTTGAAATAAATTTAGATTAAAATAGGAATAAAACATCAATTATTCAAAACCATGTAACTGATGTAAAGTGAGCTTTTAATAGAGTAAGCTTTTTAGTAAATTCAGTTTAAGAAATCTCATCTTTAGACGAGTTAAGGAAGCTTTTTAGTAAATTCAGTTGAAGAAATCTCATCTTTAGAAGATTTAAGGATAGAGGTAGTAAATCATTATGGTAATTTTGCTTTTTATGGAAGGAGTTTAATTTGAAAAACTCATCTTTATAAGTATTGCAATAGATACATAGTGTGTTGGTTAAGTGGTGGTGTTGTTGTTGTCACCACCCAGGTTCAAATCTCAGCTTTGTAATATGGGGATGTGGTCCCCCATTTGTGGCCTCATTGGTTCATAGCTAATACATGCACTACTAAGTGATCATAAGTGAATACCACTATCTATGACATGTGCCTAACACTACACATAAGTTACTACATATAAATCACCCAAGACCTAACACTACAAAAGGCAACAATTAATATTGGTAAAATAGCAAGACAAGAACTAGCATTTACTACTATATAAATCATTAAATGACTTTTGTATTCAACAAACATTGTTTTAAAGTGTTATTCTAGAATGCAAAATAATCCATACACACTTATTAGAAAAAAATAGGAGGTTCCATTGCACACACTCTCACTACAAAAAAAAAGGGTATGTGTTGTGCCTTGCACACATGCCCCATTCAAAACAAGGGCTTTTGGTTTTTGGTGTATTGTGTTTCTTTTTGGCTTGTCATTTTTCAACTCTACCCCTTAGCGGGTTTTGATAGAGTTTTCACCTTTGAAGTCTTTTATGGCATATGAGGGTTATGTTTGGCCCAAGTTGAAGAAGTGGTGAAATAAATAAACTACAATGGAGTCTATAGTTAAGGGAAATTACATTTTTTCGGGAATTTCAAGGAATTTCTTTTGTCATGATTTTCATTTTTGAGAGTCCTTTTCTTTGTGGAATCCTCAAAATTTCCATATCCTCTTAAATGTTTGATATTTTGTTGAAACTTTCACATTGTCAGGGAATCTAGTCTTCTGTGGAGAAATCAAAAGTTTGCAAAATCTTTGAAATCCTAAGTTTGCAAAATCCTTAAAGTCTTAAGTTTCCAAAATTCTCGAAGTCCTAAGTTCCCAAAATCCCCAAAATTCCAAGTTTCTATAATCCTCGAAATAACACCTCAAAATCTCAAAAATCCATGAAGTTGCAAAAGTTATGAAAATCTAAGGATATGCAAAAGCTCTGAAATTTTGTGACCAAGTCAAAGTATTGAAATTCCACAAAGGGCCTATAATTTTGAAAATCCAAGGATTAGCCAAACTTTTGAAAATGCATAAGAAGATTTGGATTTAATCACTCTAAAGGAAGTTTTCAACATATGACTTAATGGTGATGTTACTCATGATATGGGCATCAAACTAGTGCAATTCTTTTAAAATTTTGGGATTATTATATTTTTCTTTTTTCTTTATAGACAAAATGTGGCTTGTCAAAATTGAGAACTTATCAAAGATTGCAAACATGAAGCATGATGAGGATACCAATCTAGGGCGAATCGACATGGAAGATTTTAAGTATTTGTGATAATAATGCACGGTTTCAAGGAGCTCAAGTTGAAATGGGACGAACTATTAAGAAATCTACTATAGAGTTGGTGTTCATGGAATATAGGATGAGAATTACATCCACGCCACCGAAGGAGGATCTTAAAGATACAATTTTAAGATTTCTATGATGTGCTACAAAGGAGAAGAGTGTTGGACATGTTGTGATTGAAGATGATTTGATGCAATCCAGGTGCTTGGCTATTTTTAAGATTAAAGTTGCAATTTTTGTCTTTTCTTCATTAGGATATGCACTAGTTTTGTCTTTTTCGTCTGTTGAAACAAATTGCATTTAAAAAAGTCCAAAACCACTCTAAGATTTCACATCGAATTTCGGTCATTGGTAAAGATGAATCTAGGCTCTTGAATGAGATTAAATTTGGGTCCTTCATTTGAAAAGTGAAATTAATAAAAGGCCTTGGCCTCTCTCATTATAAATAGGAGTAGGAAATTGTTGCTAAAGGATTACCAAAAAATATAGAAATTTATTGTTGTTGGTGAAGATTTTTGTTAAGTTCAAATGTTAGCATGGTTTCTTGCTTCTCAAAGTCATTGTAAGTTCAATAGCATGCATATTTGTTGAGATTGATACTTGAGGAAGTTCCAGGTTTATACCACTTGGTGTTTGTTGATTGTAAGTTTTAGTATATGGTTAGTTTGAAGCCTTAATTTATGTACTGAGTTCAATCATTAGTTATTTTTTGATTTTTATTATTAATGGTTTCAATGAATGCTTATGAACAAAAATTCAAAGATTGCATCTATATTGTGGTACTTGTGATATAATTTGGTGAAACAAAATCTGATTAATATTTTGGTATTCATCTTATTAGTATCAACAAATCAACAAATTTTCATTTTAGATCTTAGTTTAGCTTTCTAAACCCTACCATTTTAAAGTTTATTTTGGAATGAATTTAAGTAAGTTGAAAAGCATCCACTCTTAATATTAATTGAGATTATAGATCTTAGGATTTTTTGAGAAATCAAGTTGCAACAAAATTCCATCTTGTTAGTGTAAGGCCCCTTGTAATACCAATAAATCACATACATTCACTAAATTATTTGAAGTACAATCAACATTGGGATGATAATTTTTGAGTCATGAATAGGGTTTTCCTTTCAAAAGAGAATATGATAATATGTAGTTGTCAATTTAAATTCTTCTAGACTAACTATGAATTTAATTTCACATTCAATAGAATCAAACTACAAAATGTTGGGGTGAAATTTTTGAGTCATCAAATAGGACTTTCCTTTCAAGAGATATTATGATAATATGTAGTTGTCAATTTAAACTCTTCCACATTAACTGTGAATTTAATTTCACATTCCCCACTTGATAATATGTCTTAAAAATATATTTCTCAACTAACTCATTCAAACATTGATCCTCCCCCAACACAAGAAGAGATTTTTCCTCCTCTAACTAATATATATTTTTAATCGATTTACATTACATAAAATAAAATAATTGGATGGAACACATGCTACATTGAGTCATAATAAACAAGGACACAAAGCGTCAAAGTTCACGCCTAAGCTAAATGGTATTTGTTAAATGTTAATGAGTAAGACACAATTGCAATTGAAGTGTTTCTTATGAACACGAAATATGTTTTAGAGTAGCAAATGTGACAACATGACATTCATTAACTATAGTATTTTAATAAGATTAGATGTCAATGAAGCATGTACATAAATATGTAACATACATAATCTTAAAATTCACTTGGTGGTAAACTATAACAGAAACCAAAAAAATTATAAAGTCAAATGTAGCAATTTATAAAGTCGAATGCAGTATAGTATTATTGACAAAGTGACTAGTAGCAGGAATGACTAGGATCAAATGTTTATAGTTGCTAGCGCTAGCTTAGTGATTTACTTCTGTAGACACCCTAAAATGGACAGGCTTGCAACTTTATGTTAAAACCCTAATTTTCATCTATTAATTAATGGTTTCTTAATCATTAATTAATCATCTATTTTCTTCTAAATTCATTTCTCAAATCAT
>MU224375.1:472356-489303 GCA_018584345.1 Thuja plicata
TCAAAATAGTTCCAAGTACAATCAAGACCTCATCTCTTAAATCATAGCTCAAAGGTTTGAACTTTGATGGATGACATAATCAAGAAACATATCATCACCTTCACTAATTGTGCTCAATCAATTGAATTACAACTCTTTAATGATACATAATCCAGACCTCATCTCTTTGTCATACCTCATAGGCTTGAACCTTGATGGATGGCACAATCAAGAAACATATCATCAAACAAACTAATTGTGCTCAATCAATTGAACCACCTTTGATGAGATATATCTGTTCAACATAAATGATAAATGAACAATTTTTTTCAAAGTAAATGAAAACATTTATAAAATATTTAATTATTTTTATGACTGTAAAATCGTTGCTCTCATTATTAATTTCATATTAATCAGAAAACTTGATCTGAGGTAACATATATACCCCCAATAACTCTTAGTCAAAAGTTTGATGCCAAAATCTTCAAGTGAAAACTCCTAAACTATTGTAAGTCCATGAATTGCCCATCAAAACACAATCCAGAAACAAGAAAATCTATAGGCATCAAACCAGTATAGAATCAAAAAGTTTCACCCAAATTCCCCACCCTCCCAAAACGCATGCCTAAGCATTTAATGGACTCATAATCTTACTGTTGGAATCAAAATCATTTACCCAAAGATTGCCTAGCATTTAATGGACCGATAATCTTACGGTTGAAATCAAAATCTTTTACCCAAATTTTCCCCCCAAAAGCTTCCCAAAGCATTTAACAGCCTCATAAAGTTACTGTTGGCGGCTCCTGAAAGTTTAAGCTGTTGCAGTGCTTCAAGGCTGGTAGTGTTCCTTTTCTGGATCTCTAATTGGTTCTCCTCTGCCTCCATTCCTGCCCTAATTGTGAGGTCACTCCTCCCTCTGCTAACAAATGTGGGGTTGGCCATGGTGCGAAGATGAGATTTGGGATTCCATTTGCATTGCACAGAAAGTGAAAGAGCCATCTTTGTCCGTCATGCAACACACTAGACTGAAAGATCTTACATGGAACTTACAAAAATGGCTTTAATGGTGGCAACTTCTGTCCCTGAAAGTTGCTCTGCTTGCCCAACTGCGAAAAATACAATCGCCATTATTGCAATCCGCTAGTGCCCCCATTGATTCATAGATGCCATCGTCCTCCGTGTAGAAAGCTGAGGAAAAACCAGTATTCAGAAACTTGGGAAAAACTCGGTGTGTGGAAAACTGGGGAAGATACAACATAAACACAAAATAAATTTTGGTAGATAGGATGTTTTTTTTCCTTTTAATACGAAAGCAATGAATATGAGAATAAATTTTGGGATATAAATTAAAGATGAACACAAAATAAATTTTCGTAGATAGGATTTTTTTTAATCTTTTAATATTTTATATTAAAAAGTGAAAAACAATCCATATTTCTCAAGCATTTATTTTCATGTTATATATGATGTGAATATAGTACCAATTTATTTGTCAACAATTTATTGTCCAATCATATTCCCTTTTAATAAGCACAATGACATGCAAAATTCTAAGGACCAAAATAATATTTTAATTTTGGTTTCAATTAAACGTAACTTTATGTCATTTCACAAGTATTTGTGAAGAAAATCATTATTATTTGTTAAATTGAAATTCATTTTGTTCAGGGACTGTTCACATTATAAGCCAATAGAAAAAGAGAAAAATATACTTTCTCAAATTATAGAAAAATGTGAGAAAGTGTCAACTATAGAGTTTTTGTGGAAATTTTTAAATTCAGTACTATGATTGGTCAAACTAATAAGAAAAAAAAATCTGCATGAATGCTTAAGTATTCGTGCCTTGGCAGGGACTAATAATAAAAAAGTTGGAAGGAATCTTGAACTTTACTAATCATTTTCACGCTCTCTAAAATTGGCCTACATCAATTCTACATCTTATAAAAAAATTGAATATATATAAGTTATGACATGATATTTAAAGATATTTATTATGCATTTAATACACAATGATCATGATGAAAGCAGAAAATAATTAGAACACACTTCAATTCTATTAAAAAATAAAGGAATCAATTATACATCATCACCATCATATAAGTCATATGATATTGGTGAATGTTGTCTTCAGTCATTAATTCTATCCACCAAAGGAGGTTGACCTAGGATAATCCATTCACCTATCTAGTTAGGATAGTGCCATAGTAAACTTTTTACAAAGCTCGCTTTTAATCATTTTTCAGAGTAAAACTTTATTGTGGCACTATCCTAACTCCATAGGTGAATGGATTCTCCTAGGTCAAACTTCTTTAGTGGCTAGAAATAATGACTATGAAAATAAGTGAAGACAACATTCAACAATATCACATGGCTTATATGATAGTGATGATGTATAATTGATTTCTTTATTTCTTAATAGAATTGAAGTGTGTTCTAATTATTTTCTACTTTCATCAAAACCATTTTTCATCCATGTATTAAATGCATAATAAATGTCTTTAAATACCATGTCATAACATATTGGATGGAACACATGCTACATCAGTTCATAATAAACAATAAAAATATTAGAATCTCAAATTGCAACCTTGAATTTTTAATCATTTTCATGCTTTTCAGAATTGACCTAAATCAATTCTACATCTTATAAAAATAATTAAACAAATAAATTGAAATCTTAAAATTAAAAATAAATATTAAAAAAGAAATATAAATAAATATAAATCTGATAAGTAGGAGATATTTTTCCACAGCAAGTCAAATTGTGATATTGCTATCAGGATTCAACTGTGTAGTTTTTGAGTCAAACTCATTGACCCATAATTCATGAGTAGTGGTTCACATGAACCCATCTCTCATAAGAATGAATGGAACACTTAGCACTCATTGGATCCAATGAGTGCTAAGTGTTCCATAAGAATCCAATGAGTGCTAAGTGTTCCATTCATTCTTATGAGAGATGGGTTCATGTGATATAGCAATATCACAAATATAAATCTATTAGTAAAAGAGATTTAATATAACAATATACTACCATATTGAAACATGACTATTAGAAAAATGAGTAAATAAAGATTACTAATTTAACCATGACACTACCCAAGATTTAAGAAAGTATTCTTTTAGTTAACTGTGATACTAACTAGTTAACTGTGATACTAACCTAATTCAATAGATTAATGGATTCTCTGGGTCAAAGCTCTTTGGTGGATATAATAATGGATTATGAGAATAACTAAAGATAACATTCACCAATATACCAATTTTAGCAGGACACTATCCTGATCTATTTAAGGGAGTATTCTCTCCTGTTAATATAAGAAGCGTGCTTCTCGTGAAAGAGAAAAAAGACAATTGGAATAAGTTCAGAGTTTTGAATTATTCAACCGGCCTATTCTGGGTAGCTGGTTTGGTCAACAAGCGCGTGGCGTTGCCCAAATTGTTGGCTTGCAAATTGATGCACATTTTGACCTTGGGCACTCGGCCGACACGCTCACCAATTTCTCCTCGTTGAACAGGTAAAATCCCTCATCTGGGTGTGCTTATTAGCCCATTCTCTTCAGGCCAGGTGATCGAATCGTGGGTATTGTGTTGCATGACGGGCAAAGATGACTCTTTCACTTTCTGTGCAATGCAAATGGAATCCCAAATCTCATCTTTGCACCATGTCCAACCCCACATTTGTTAGCAGAGGGAGGAGTGACCTCACAATTAGGGCAGGAATGGAGGCAGAGGAGAACCAATTGGAGATCAAGAAAAGGAACACTCCCAGTCTTGAAGCACTGCAACAGCTTAAACTTTCAGGAGCTGCCAACAGTAAGTTTATCAGGCCGTTAAATGCTTAGGGAAGCTTTTGGGGGAAAATTTGGGGAAAAGATTTTGATTTCAACCGTAAGTTTATCGGTCCATTAAATGCTAGGCGATCTTTCGGGGGTAAATTTGGGTAAAAGATTTTGATTCCAACAGTAATATTATGAGTCCATTAAATGCTTAGGCATGCGTTTTGGGGGGGGGATTTGGGTGAATTTTTTTGATTCTATACTGGTTTGATGCCTATAGATTTGCTTGTTTCTGGATTGGGTTTTGATGGGCAATTCATGGACTTACAATAGTTCAGGCGTTTTCACTTGAAGATCTTGGCATCAAACTTTTGACTAAGAGTTATTGGAGTATATATGTTACCTCAGATCAAGTTTTCCGATTAATATGAAATTAATAATGAGAGCAACGATTTTACAGTCATAAAAATAATTAAATATTTTATAAATGTTTTCATTTTTCTTGAAAAAATTTGCTCATTTATCATTATGTTTATGTTGAAAAGATATATCTCATTAAAGGTGGTTCAATTGATTGAGCACAATTAGTGAGTTTGATGATATGTTTCTGGATTATGCCATCCATCAAGGTTCAAGCCTATGAGGTATGACACAGAGATGAGGTCTGGATTGTGTATCATTAAAGGATTGCAATTCAATTGATTGAGCATAATTAGTGAAGATGATGATATGTTTCTTGATTATGTCATCCATCAAAGTTCAAACCTTTGAGCTATGATGTAAGAGATGAGGTCTGCATTGTGCTTGGAACTATTTTTATAGAATAAGCACCTCTCGATCTTTGAGTCTTAAGTGAAGGAAATATCAGTATAAATTTTGTGCTCCTATATTTAAATAGCAAAATATACTTGTGATTGATATAAAATCCTCCATTAAAAAATATACTTCCACATTGATGACTAAAACATGTTTTATAGATAGTTCTAGTAAAGTCGATATATCTGGATATAACTGATTGCCACTTCCAATGTTTTGAGTTTCATTTTTTCAGGGAGACAATTCAATTAAATGAATCAAAATCTCCTACAAATTATATTTTTTTTGGGTGAACTGGTGTAACTCTGGTTTTAATTTTTCTTCCAACGTTCCAAGTCTCCTTTGGGTTTATTCTTCAGGAATACAATTGAATTAACTGATTCAAAATCTTATAACAATTTGTTTAATGAAAGCTTGATTCAGAAACTGTCGGCTTTTTCTTTTGGTTCATGGCATTTTCATTTCAATGCAATTTATTGTTTGCTGCTTACAAATAAGCAGCAATGTGGGAGTTTTCTGGGTTGAGTGCATGTTTTAGGTGGCAATCAGTTGATTGTTTGTGTGAATTTTTGGATGATTATCTTTGATATTTGTACTGTTTATTGATTTTGTGACCAATTTGGTTGTGAATGGTTAATCTTATTGTTTTTGGTTCCGGTTGTTTTTGAGCAGGATACACAAGGGAGAAGAGCTGCATACTGGTCATAGGGCTGAGTTATCACACTGCACCTGTTGAGATGCGTGAAAAACTTGCAATTCCAGATGCAGAATTGCCCCTTGCCATTGCTGAGCTATGTAAGCTGAATCATATTGAAGAGGCAGCTGTTTTGAGCACTTGCAACCGAATGGAAATATATGCTGTTGCATTGTCCTGGCACCGCGGTATTCGGGAGGTGACTGAATGGATGTCCAAGGTAAATTTCTTCACTTGCTGTCTTATTTTGCAGTTCTCAAAGACACAAATGTATATTTTAGGCATGCCTTTTACATTCACACTTTCCTCGCCACAGAGATCTAGCCCCTTTTGAAAATAATATAGTTGCTCAACCAAGAACTGCTAGGTCCCCATGAATGTAACTGTAAACTGCATTTGCTTTTGTTTATACCATAGTTGCATGGGTATTCGTACCCATTCCCCTAGAACACATACTGGGTACTCGTACGCGTACCCAAGTACCGGGTATTCAGTGGAGAGCATCATAGCTAAGGACCTTGATTAAGATTTCTGGTTTTTGTTTCATTTTTTGTTTTCTGGTTTTGTTTCATCTTGCTGTGTATCAAGCTTATTTCAATATGTAATCACTAATCAGTTTGAATCTTTGATACAATGATTGTATGACATTTCAATTTGTGTATTTAATCTTCAAAGTTAATGTTTGACAGTAAACTTTATCACTGTTCTTGTTTTGAAAACTCAATGTCATTATATTTTCAGATTTTCTATAAAATATAAAATTATATATTAAAAAAATTGACATACCTAGAGTACCCACTTCTCCCATTTTGAAAAAATAGCCGTTCCCCTGCCCGTACCATTTCGGCAACAATGGTCACATATTAGTAGTGTTACCCAGGGACGCATTTCTGACATAATTTTACCTGTGCCATAAATTCGGAAACTTCCAGAAACCTGTACCCTAGCTGTCCCATAAAATTAATGTTTAAGTTTTGATAATTTGTTTGACTTCCACTCTCATCTGAAATGTAAACTTTAATTATTTAACACAAACATTATATGTTAAGGTTCTATAATTTATTTAAGCATGCTTTATCCATGTTTTCATATGAATATTTAAAATTTCTTTATATATTTTAAATTTTCCCTATTTTTTATATAGCTGTTCCGGGGCAGGAAAAAAAATCCATCCCGGAAACCCATTTCCCCATCCCCGTCCCGAAAACCTGGGGTAACATAGTATATAAGTAGTGTAACCCGGGGACGCGTACCCGGCCCAAAACCCCGGAGTACCCGGTACCGGGACGGGTACTCTGCGTACCGGAGTACCCCCACCGCCGCTTAAGCACCGTTGCACTGCGGCCGCACCCGTCCCCGCACCCCTTGGGTACTCCGGGACTGTACTTGGGGTACTTTGGGACTGTACCTGGGTACTCATTTTGATATCAATCATGATTCTTATCATGCTACTCATTGTAATCATGATCATCTTTATGATATTAATAATTATCATTTTTTATATTTGAACAATGAATTTTGAATATTTGATAGAATCATAGAACTAATATAATTTTATGATTATCATTATGTTACTATGAGTCTATGAGTATGTATGTTACTATCATCTATGTTGAATGTTCAATGGTTCTGTTCGTGTTGCAGTTTTGCTATGTTCAAGTATTTCAAGATCCCAAGAACCAATTTGGTATGTTATATTGAAACATCATTTCATAATTAGCATTTCAAGTTCTATATGTATAAAATGCAGCACTACTGGCCCCTCCTCCCCTCGTCCCCCCGCCGCCGTACCCCCGCCGTACCAAAATTGAAGTCCTTTTTTTTCCCGTACCCGAAACTCATCTCGGCGTCCCCCGTCCTGACGTACCCCCACACCGGGGTTACACTGTTAATATAAGTTAAAACACAGTATCAAAATTCTGTTAGCCTCTGCAAGACTCGCAGAGCCAGCAGATCAAATTCGCTGCCTTGACTTGGTTTTATCAGCAGTTGATATTTAGATTGAGCTTATCTCTTTCATCTTTGTTGTGGGGTTGGAATGAATTTCCAACGGGACAACGGTTTCTTGTTTTAGATCAATTTATTCTCTTCTTTAAAAATATGCAGATTTAGATGAGGCTTCCTTATTGATGAAATACTCAAGGAGAATTTGTTGGCATAATCTCTACTCCTTATTGTCATAGTAATTTAAATCACTGAGATTAAGCTCTTATGTGCCCTCTCCATGAAGTTGACAAATGCCTTCCTTTGAAATAATCGTTTTGAAAGCTCCATCTCTCTCAAATTCTCCTCTATAGTGGTTGAAACTGAACCACATTCATGAGACAACTTAAATAGTTTCTCATACACGTTATCTTCTTCTGTACCAGCACAACAAAAATCCATTGTTCATCCTCTCTTCTTTATGTTTCTCAGTTAATAACAGTGGATTGAGGTCATCAAATAGGTTGGTCAAGGCTCAACTTCCTAGAGAAGAAGCCTCCAAAAGGGATTCTGAAAAGGGTAAGTCAAGGAAATTTCAGGTCATGAATAGGTAGCTGAAGACTAAAATTTCTCATGTAAGCCTCTGAAAGGGAGTCTGAAGAGGGGAAGCGACAGAACTTTGGGTTGATGAATAGGAACTGAATCCTGTACGTCTTCAGTTTCCTTCTGTATGAGAATATTAAAAGGGATTTTGAATCTTGTTCCATACACTTACAGCTTCTTCTTTATCCCCATTAGCTGCAGTTGATTCCTGCTCCTCTGGTAGCAAAAATTCTTCACGATTCGTACCTGCATTGTTAATTTGAATTTCAAAAGTATATTAAAAATTCTTTGTGGGCTTCTGCTCTATGTCTTCCTGATATTTATTCTTAGTTTAGGTTTCTTATTACGTTCATGCTTTTGATTCCATAGATGTAAAAATTCATAAATTTTCTATTTTTGAGTCTTGACTCGATTGACCACACTAAAGCTTCAACTGAAACCTCTTTTTTTTATGTGCATTTGGTATTATTTATCTGCATTGTGATGAAAGTTAACTTGATCCCTCTGTAACAGCTAAATATTTAATTACTATGGTTTTGAGCTCTCCTACTTCCGTGCCAAATTTCTTGTAGTGCTGATTGTGGCAGATACTCGGGCAATTTGAGAGCGAAATTTTTTCCCCATTGACTGAGGAAAGCCCGTGCCATGGAATTTGTTGGAGTCTGCCATAGTAGAGACCATGTTAACAACTTCATGTTCCAACATGTTGGACTCTGCCTTCACTTTCTAGAGTCCTGCTTTTGAACAGAAAATAAAAAATCTTTGTGACTGGCAAGCCTGGATTCCCATTTTTACCCTCATTTGTCTTCCTTTCTGCAAATATATTATCAATATTTGTAACCATTTTCTTTCAGTGGCAAATTCTTCGAAGAAGTATTAGCCTATTAGGAGACAAAATACAGTTTAAAATAAATATTAATTTCTGAAAAAATAGACTTGATGAGGTTATATATATACAAGCCAAAATTTGTCAACTTAACAGACTTAGATCTGATAATTGAGAAATTTAGTCTTTTCGTATCTGATTTTATTCTGGAGTGCTGAAACATTAAGAAAGTGTAGATTTTTTCTCTGAAAATGAAACTAGTTATTACAAGTCAATTGTGGTGATTTTTGTCTTAAACATTGAGGAAACTTCTTAAAATATAACATGCTTCTTTCTTTTATAGTTTTGATTTTGAAGAGCATGTCAGACGAGATTCCAATTACAATTATTTTTATGTTGAGGATCAGACCATTTAAAACAATTCCTTTCACACTACATCATCTAAGGAGTATGACTTTGGAAAAATCTCATTCAATTTTTAAAATTAGCCTATTTGTATTTTTGAAGAGATTTTTTTTAATCACAATTTTCCCTTACATATTAGTTGTAATAAGTTTAGCTAAATGTCCTTCCCACTTACAATTAAGTTATTGGCTGATTTTGGAGAGGTTTACAAGCAAAATAACCTATTCAGAGATCTTGATTCTTAGTTTGTAAACTTTCTCAACATTGAACGTTCTAACATTGTGCAATCTTTTACTTATTTTTTCTACAGACAAGTGGAATACCTCTCAAGGAGCTTCGACAACATTTGTTCACCTTGCGTAACAGGGATGCATCACACCATTTATTTCAAGTTGCATCCGGTCTCGACTCACTCGTTCTTGGGGAGGGCCAAATCCTAGCTCAAGTTAAATATGCATGCAAGATAGGTGAAGAAGCAGTAGGATTTGGCAGGAATCTCAGGGGGCTCTTCAATCAGGCTATCATAGCTGGAAAACGGGTCCGTTCAGAAACAAGTATAGCTTCTGGTGCTATATCCGTTAGTTCTGCAGCTGTTGAGTTAGCAATAATGAAGCTACCAAAAGATAAAGTTTCCTCTGCTAGAATGATGGTTGTTGGAGCTGGCAAGATGGGAAAGCTTGTGATAAAGCATCTATGTGCAAAAGGATGCAAGAGAATTGTGGTGGTCAATAGATCAGAGGAGAGAGTTTTGGCTTTGCAGAAGGAGCTAAGCGAAGCAGAATTAATTTATCAGCCACTTGCTGAGATGAATAAGCACGCAGGTGAGGCTGATGTGGTGTTTACGAGCACATCATCGGAGACACCTCTTTTCTTGAAGGAGCAAGTGGAGGCACTTCCTACAATACCTGCAGAATTGGGCGGTGCTAGACTGTTCATAGATATTGCTGTGCCCAGGAATATGGATACCCGTGTGTCAGAATTAGAATCAGCTAGAGTGTATAATGTGGATGATCTGAAGGAAGTTGTTGAAGCAAACAAAGAAGAGAGGCAGAGGAGAGCCATGGAAGCTGAAGATATCATAGATGAAGAATTGAAGCAATTTGAGGCATGGAGAGACTCATTGGAGACAGTGCCAACCATTAAAAAGCTCCGAGCTTATGCTGAGAGAACCAGAATTGCAGAGATGGAGAAATATTTTGCAAAACAGGGAGATGAATTAACTAGAAAAGATAAGAAGCTTGTGGATGATCTAACTAGGAGTATTGTTAACAAATTGCTACATGGTCCTATGACACACTTGAGATGTGATGGCAGTGATAGTCGAACTTTAAGTGAGACTCTGGAAAATATGCGTGCTCTTGAGAGAATGTTTGATCTTCAATCTGACACATCTATCCTTGAACAGAAACTTAGAAATGTGCTCAAGAATACATAAAGCCGAGTCTCTTGATGTTTTGGGAAGCAGCGATTCAGTCGCTAGGATTCACCATGCATAAGTGATAGCGTCTGAGGGTAATTTATGCATTGATGCATTCTTGATTTTATTTGACTAGTTTCACCGGCTATTGGAAACCACCTATTTGAGTCATTATGAAGTGGAGGATCATATTGATTGAATTATTATTTGATCAAACTCCAAAAAGAAACAGATACCCTAACATGCTCCCAAATATCCTATCCTCAAGGGAGAAAAGACTTGTGTTATGAATGTTCCTTTTTGACTTTGGAGCATTCTGAATCATGTAGACTTGCCTAATTGGGCAGAGTTAAAAGAGGTATGGCAATAAAACATATATTTTTTGCCATTGCGGGAAATGTTTGTTTAATATTTTAATTTATTCTCTGGAAATAACATATGAAACATGCACATGCCGAGTTTGGAGGCATGTATATATGTGATTTCTTATCATTTTGGTTTCTGCTGTGATTCAGAGAGAGGGCTACCAATTGCATTTTTTATGGCGACTTCTGTGTATGAGATGGTATTGGTTTCCACCTCTAAATTCATAACAGACATACCTTTTTATAATCAAAATTAACAGTGAAAGACTTCTTCAGCTTGCCAGTAACTGGGGAGAAGTTAAATGTATGCTCTACATAAATTTGTAGAAAAGGTTGCTTAGGGCAAGGTGGTTCAGTTTAGTGCTTTCCAATTAAGTAGCTCGTGAATAAGGCCTCCTTTGCAGTTATAGTTAACTGTGGAGCAGGACTTTCTTTAAGATTTCAACTTGGGTTTGACACCTTATGTTTGCGAGGAGTTATGAGCTACTTGATTGTGATGAGGGAAATTTGAATCTAGTTCGTGCTCTTACAAATATTCGCTTTACCATTACATATCAGAACCCATGGACACTGTTGCAGTGTTAATTTAGTGAAGTGAAAAAAATAAAAAAGACAAATACGAAAATATAAAAATATAAAAATATAAAAATAATATTGTAATTATACTAAGAATATAATAATTATCCTCTAGTAAATTCTTATTGGTGGAATTGTTCTGCATTGAAGCTAGCCAGAGAGACTAAATTTAAACCACATATAATGCCAAAAAATTCTCTTCTTTTGGATCTAATTTTCAAACTTAATCAAGGAGAAAGCCTACTGGATTATTTCAGTACTTAGAAACATAAGTGCTCCGTGCTTACTTGACCAAGGCTCTATGGTCACCTGAGTTACTTTATTTGTTCCTAGTATAATTGCATGCCAAGATGATGCTTATTCACTAGGGACCGTTGTATCGTCAGTGTAATGTGCAATTTCGATGATGCTTAAGCTTTCATGATCTGGAGTTCTCTATAAAAACCATAATATTAACTTTAAGTCGGATTTGGTTTATTCCAGAAGGTCAAGTGCTGATTGTAAGCTGTAATCAACTGGACAAAAGACTTAAAATCAGCAAGTGAGCGCAATAGAGGCATGCGAGAACATGATAATCATCCCATCCACAAAACATGAAAAACAATGATTGTGGCATCTAATATATAGTTATAACGGCAGCTATCATCTGGTAAAGCTTACTACCATTCAATGTTAGTTTCTAAACTTCAATGCACTTTCTGTCAAGGACTTACAAAGAATATTTTTATCCTCTGAGACGATACCATCATTTATTTCTACTTGTCATATTGTTTTTCCCAGCCCTAGAAAGTTACTAGTACTTGGTATCAAATTGTTGGTTATTCTTTTCATGCCCTAGAAAGTTACCAGTACTTGGTATCAAATTGTTGTTTTTTTTTTCATGCCCTAGAAAGTTACCAGTACTTGGTATCAGATTGTTGGTTATTTAATGGGACCTTGCACCTGTATTTCTGTTTCATTTAGTGAAGAGTACTTACGATTAGCAACCTCATAGACCAAGCCCATTGTATAGTTTACCAGGGGTGGTAGATTGTGAGCTGTGAATATATTTTGTTCGGGGGATACTTGCTCAATCGACACTCCCACACAATTTCAGAGCTGATTATTTTTATCCAAGATTGGTTGCCAGCCACAAAACATTTTCCTTGGGAAGATGCAATGAACCCTAAACAAGTGTCTGACCAAATAAAATATCTGCTAATGCTGGTTTTGTAACACGCCTGGAAATTGGACCATATAGAATAAGACATCAATCTTAAGCCATTTCATCATTAAGTGTGAGAAATGACAAGTAAAAGGTGTCATTGCTATGCATTGCTCCTTGTATATGGTCTTATACATGCAAATGAAACAATTGGTTTGATAGCAGAATGTTATTGTCTACATTTTTTTTTGTTCACGTGGATACCAAGGATGTATTCATTTGTAAGGCAATCAAAGCCCTACACAGTCTAAAGAACAACAAACTAGTTTTCAAGGACAGATTCAATCGCTCACATTGGAATACATCAATAGAAGATCTCTTAATTGTTTTCTCCAACTCTAAAGCAAAATACCTTGAATACCTTATTATTTTCCCATTAACAGCAACAAGCAATAAACCACATTCAGCTATAGTGGGAGGTGACAGTACCGTAGACTGTTGACTGAATTATTGTATAGCAATCCCTTTTCCTAACACCTCTTCGTATGCTGCAGCAATTATCACCTTGTAAATACAACATTCCCAAATACTATTAAACACTTTGCGACACTGTCTAATTGCAGACATGGCTTTGATAGAAAGCTTAGCAGGTTAGACAGATTTTACATTTCCCCCAACTTGCATCTGAATCAAGTCACTGATGGAATCTGTGTTAAGGTTGATTATTCTACCTTCATTTCAAACCATTTTCCCATTATTTGTTCAATCCTGGGAGCTGATTTGGGTTAAAATGGACTTGTTGATTTGAGTTTTATGCCACTACAACACACAGAGTTGAATACTTAGTATTCTGAGATGAAACCCCGAATCTCCAACTCTCTCTTGAATAAGGATGTTTATATGCTAAACAATGTATCTGGATTGTGTGATCAAATGAGACAACCCCAAGATTCCTTCTTATTGTGGACTTTTATTTAGTTATAATGATGTGATATGTTGGTTATCACAAAGGGAATTACGCTATTCATTCAATGGATATCAACAACTTCAACTACTTCTAACCAAACAAACTGCAAAGGGAAAAGGTTTAGAAATCTATTCTACTCCTAGAATGCAAGAAACTATGAATGTCTTTGTGACTCTACTAGACTTAGTATAGCCATCGACATTAACCAAGCTAGTGTGATCTTTTAAGGTAGATGTAAGATGTTCAAACTATCAGCATTCTATTAACATCATCCATCGATGCATATCAATGTGCAAACAATAATTGAAGTAAAACTCATAAATATGCCATTACCACACAAGACATACTTACAATCAACAGAGGGCTAGTGGTTTGGTTTAAGCAAGTTTACCAAAGATGCATCCAAAATATTTTCCATTCAACTAAACATTACTTCTAATCAACATGAAATGAAATCCTAATCTAAGCGAGGAAATGTAGAAACCAGACAAAACTCCAAAGCAACACAAGTAATCCACCGTGAAGACCAAAAATGAATCAACAATTACTTTGATAACATTATAACAATAATTTCTCCAAGTCTTTCTTTTAGCTAATCTAATATAAAATTAGTTACAAATGAGAAGACCTTGGCCTTTTATAGTTGTTCAATAACAATGAATGACCATGATCAATTCAAGATCAATAGCCAAGATTTCTCTAACAATGGCCTAATCTACCTAATAGCTACAAGCATTAAATGTTTGCCCAATTACATTAAAGCACCATCACGTGAGCCAATAGAAAAATTACATTGCTTCTAAGAGCCAATAAGAAAATAAGTTAGGTATAACCATTAGATAAAGGGCATCAATAAATTGGCCAATTAGAATGAAGCACCACCTTGTGGGCTAATGAGAAAATTCTAATGCTTTTATTGACCAATGCAAAAATTGGTTAGGTAGGAGCTTATAGAAGAAGACACCAATTAGTGGACCAATGATAAAATGACACATGGGCTTACAACAAATCTTCCTTTAGGAGATAATTTTATTTGACTTTTCCCCTTCGACAAATTCAATGTATTTGAATATAATATTACTGAGCTCTCCCACTGAGACACTTAGCATGATGTGACTAATTGAAGAAATGGGCGCCACCTCAACATGCTTATCTTATAGGCTCAATAAATACCTCTTGATGATGAGAAAATATCTGAACATTATCAAGCCTTCAATTGTGATGACTCCTATTCTCAAATAATTTCATCTTCATGCTGTCTTCTCTACCCTTGGAAATCTTCTCATTGCATTTGTTAGAACTTGCACTTGAAATCTTGATGTCTTCATGATGTCCTGGTCTTTAAATATCCTTATTGACATGCTTTCAAACATGTACTTTATGGGTGTGAAAAGTGGTTACGACCTATAGCACAAACACTTCAATAAATCCTTACATCAATGGGTTAATAACATCATAATCAATCACAATAACAAAACCAACCCATTAGAAACCAATTTATTGCTTCCTAGATGAAACAACTATGGTCTATTTTATTGTGCTCTCAGATTCAACATGTAGACCAGTGACTAGACTACTTCAAAACAAAAGTTTCACTGTGAGTATGATGCAATGATTGCATTCTTTACTCCAAAATCTTGCTAAAATAATGCAACTAAGCTAGAGAATGACAAATTTGAACTAAGAATGCAACTAAGAGTTATTATCCATCATGCTAAATGAGATGCAAGTAATCTAAGAAAGGAAATACTATGCAAATTAAGATTCCCACAATGCACAATAAACCCTAGATGAAATTTAGTGTTATGACGTTACTATGAAATTGTATATATGAAATGAGCTTGAGAGGCTTGATTTTATAGGAATTCCGCAAGAATGAATGGTTAAGATTTGATCATGAAGAGCGGTTGAGATTCAATTCTCCTTCAATCCATGTGAGCTTAATCCATGCGATTAGCCATTGATTGGTCAAAGTTGTGTTTGTTTGGTTATGGATGAGACAAAATAACAATTTCCTCCTTTTAATTCCCTTTTTAATTAGAATTTTTATGCACACACATGTGTTGAATGGGTTCACTTAATTAAAAATGTTAGGACTTTTTAATTAAATGACTTTGATTTACCTGATTAATAGCCTTGATGCTAGGATTTAAGATTTAGTTGTTGATTGTTTAAAAGATTGATTTAATTATGCAAGCATGATTGATCAAATTTACTCACATAATTAGGCCTAGTATTTAAATGCCTTTGATTAGGTTTGTTTTATGCCAATTAATCGAGATTAGGGGCTCTTAGTTTACTAGACCAATTTTAGATGATTATATTTGCCCATCATTGAATCGATGTGCGAGTAGCACGTGGATTCAAAGAACATCTGGTGTTGAAGCAACAAACAGTTTGATGTGAAGTGATGAAACTATTCTTGATTGAGAACTCACTTCGAACTTGATGGAGCGAAGATTGATGATACCGACTCTGAGCTTGATTGAACGAAGATCAATAGAAGATCCAAAGATATCGGCACTGAACTTGATTGGATGAAGACTGATGACACAAACTTTGAGCTTGATTGAACGAAGATTGATAGAGAAGAACTAGAATGCTCAGCTTGATGTGAAGAGATGAAACTGAATACTTGTCCGATGATGATGACAACTAACTAATTTGATAAAAAGCGATGAAATTGGTCAATGTTAGAAATATTTTTAAACCGCGAGGTTGGTTTGAACAAATAACAAGCTTGATGAAGTGCGATGAAACTGATTACCGTTAAGAGATTGATTAGGGTAATTAACTTGATATGGATCCTGATAAAGTCAATTACCTAATAAAGACAATTCAGATTGATGCGGTTTGATGAAATTGATATGCCCCTAGAGATCCGACTGGTTTGAAATTGTCTAGACATTTGTTCGAGCAATTTGATATGAAGCGATGAAATCATATATGCAGAGAGATTGAAGAACCTCAACTTGATATGGATTTTGATAAAGTTGAGATGCCCCTAGCGATGAGGCCTCGCTTGATTAAGTTTGATTATCGACTTGATGATGTATTTGTTAGTAATAACTGGGGGGGGGGGGGAATCAGTGGCCTCAAACATTTATCTTTCAAACATTAACCACCAATCAAATAAACCTCAGATTATTAAGTCCCTACAAGATGTATGCCATGGAATACTTATAATGATTAACTGTCTTTCGGTTTTCCTTGTTTGTCCTTATTCTCTTTGATTACAGATAAGCAGTATAACTATTTACCGAAACTCAATAAATAAGCAGAGTATACCGATCAACCCAGTGTTAACTATGTCAGATATAAAACAATAAAGAAATGAATCATACACACATAACACATGAATTTTTAACATGGAAACCCTGTTAAGGGAAAAACCACTGGGACCGGTACCCCAAATTTTCACTCTTCTAAAGTGAGCCCTGTTAAGAGCCAACC
>MU224375.1:508975-541832 GCA_018584345.1 Thuja plicata
GCTGCAACCCTAGGATGAACTCTCCTCCCTCCGGCCCATCCTCCACCTCCTCCATCCTCATCGTCATCATCTCTATCCTGGCCCTCTCCATCTCCTCTGGCCCCCAGCTGCTCATCCTCCTGCACGATCCCTGGTACTATCAATCTGATCAGTCTATGAGCAGCCCACCACTGAGCGTATGCTGAGACTACACCTGCATCCTGTAATGACTCCTGTGCTCTGATCCATGGGACCTCGATCATCCCCATAAATGATGCTTATGCTATGCGGGGATTAACCCCCATCCCCCAGATACTCCCCACCTCTTGGGTCACCAATGGATGTGGGAACCCATCTGGAACTGCCTCCTATACCTGTCCCATCTATCTTTGTACCCTAGATGACATATATCTTGAGATCATATATGCCATCCTCCCAATCAAACAGCAGTCAGTCTGAACAAATCTCATATAATAGGAGTCATAAAACTCATCCTCTATGTATCTGTCCAGCTATGGGATCTCATGACCCCAGGCCTCGCACCCCGCATAGGGTGCCCACTGTATGTCCCCCATCTCATCCAGTCTCCATTGCCAGTGCCTGACTGAATCTGTGGCCTTATAGATAATAGGTGGCCTATATCTGCATACAAATGACTCGTAAGCCACTCTAGTCTCTCAGTGCCTAATCAGTCGTATGACCGCAATATGCTCCCACACCCATACCAGAAGAAGCGTGCATCTGAGACCTAGTGCCCTACCCTTATGGTAGGCGCACATGTGTAGATCATAATATAACTAACCAAGAATGGTGTATCCCCAATAGTATTGGTCTCCATCCTCAACCATGCTGCTAAGAACCCACGCCTAACCCATAGGGAATCCCTTACCTGCATGATCAGGCATCAGTCGTCCCCCTATCAAATCGACCAAGTATAAGGCCACCTGCCACAACCATGGCTCCATCATCATCGCCCCTGTCCAGGACATCCACTGCCGTGTAGTCGGCAGATCTGCATAACTCTTCCTAAAAGCCATCTCCATGTATGACTCTGAACCCTCAACGCAATACTTGGGTATCAGTCCCCAAATAGGCACTCTATAAATCCTCCACATGTCGTTAAGGGTGATCGTCGCTTCCCCTGTCAGGAAGTGAAAGCTAGAAGTGGTACTATGCCACCCCTTGATCAGAGCAGACATGAGCGCATTATGTGCTCACAGATGTGGCCAATGCCGTACATGCTCCAACCCACATAATGTGACAATCCCCCACTCTATTGCTGTCACCTGCTGCTCCAGCTCCATCATCGCGGGGTAGCACTCCCTCGCTCGAAAGGTGATGGTATCCTCCTGCATCCAGCAAACTCATGTCAGACATTAGATAACATTCTGGGGCATCAAAAAATGTCCCAGGCCCATCCGGGGCATCAAAAACTGCTCCCGGACCCTTGTCTTTCCTCTTCTTCCTCTTTTTTCTTCCATTTTTGGGTCAATTTGTGTAGACGGTGGTTGACCCTCATAGACGACAGACTGTCACAGTCGCTAGTTTACGGAGCTGACGGATCTTCGCAGACACCAGTCTGTGGAGACGACAGTTTCTGCTGTCGCATTTTTGCCACGCAGACAGTAGAGTTCTAACTCTGCCGTCTCCACTACGCATTTCTCTCCTCCCCTGCTCTCGCTGATGGAGATTGGATGATCTTCGTCTACGCAGATGTCGATCACAGATCAGTTGTTTGCGAGGACGACAGTTTGTCGATCACCGTCTGTGCAGACGGTGGTCAAGTGACTGCCGTCTGCACTGCGTGCTACCTTTTTGATGCATTAATGACACCTAAAATACCTGAAACACATTAAATGCATAATTGATTAGGAGGTGGTCGACTACTCACCGGTGGTTCCGCATCTGCTGGTCTTTGGTGAACCTGAATGCGCTCTCCAAGCTGTGCTCTCTCTCGCTGTGTTGCCATTGCTCTCTTCTTCTTCTTCTCTATTTTTTCTCTTTGTGGGTGAAAATGACTTGTGTATGGGCCCCGATGGACTATTTATAGCCCCTTGGGACCCGTTTCTTCTATCCTCCTCCCCGTTCCCCATTCTGGTCCCTATTTTTCCTCTATTTTCCTTAGACACGCCATGCAATTGGTCTTCTTTACCCGTTTTCCTACCTTTTTTTGAGAAACTTTTATTAAAAATTTGTATTTTTCCTATTATTTTCTCGAGGGGGCACACTCCTCCCGCTCTCGCTGTCGTAGGTTTTCCTGACCTCTCTGGGGCATCTTATTTTTTTTTATTTGATGCAACGCCACTTTCAGCGCCGCATCAAAGAGGGGCAAAATGTAGACATCTAAAATCATCCTTATATTAATTTAATTAATATTCCCATAGCATTATAATTGATTTTAATTAATTAATTATATTTGTTATATTCTTCTATTTATTTAATTAAATTTATTAAATTAAATATAATTCACTTTCCTTAGTATTTGAATTTAATTTAAATACTATCCCCTTTGATGTATTAAATCTTATTTAATATCTTATCCCTCATTAATCCCCTTTAAATAAATTTTTAATTTATTTATTCCTCCACATGACTTAACTTCTACTAAACCAAATTAATCTAAATTTTAAATTTAGATTAAGCTGATTTGAACCTAGATCCTACCCTACTTCACATCACTCTCACCAAATAAATCTATTCACTAATTAACTAAGGTTAATTAGACCAATTTTTAGATTCCTACACCAATTAGTCCTAATTATTTGCTCACACATGTGTGAGCAAATTTATAAAAATTGCCTTTTCCAAATAATCCTAATTTGGTGCCAACAAGGTTTCTTACACCCATGTGACACCTTCTTACACTTTCTAAAAGTGTTTCATTGGTCCAAAACTCTTACACCCTCTTACACCTCTTACATGATCCTTGACATGTGTACTATAAGTACACTTTGACCCATCACATCCAAAGTCGCTCACACATGTGTGAGAAACGTGGGCCTCTTGCATGGCTTATGTGTCCCTCATGTGGCACCTATGTGGATGCCACATGAGCTCCACCTCATCCAAGTCCTCTCTTTCCTCCAAAACATCTATAAATAGAGGCCATTGTCAAGAGCAAATCATCTCCTTTTTATGCATTGTTATCATGTTAAAATAGCTCTAAAATTGCATTAATTCATGTTTTCAAATCTTAGCTCTTAGTTCATTTCATGTTTAATTCATAGTTGAATCTAGAAATCATATGTTAAGATAATGTCAAATGAATCTTAGCTTAGATCTTGCATATCATCCTAGTTTAGTCATTGAATCTTCATCTTAGCATTAGTGTTGCATTTTCATTAATAGTGAAAGCTTGAGACAAGTTCCTTATACTTGTTCTTGAGTGATTAGCTTATCATTTTCATGCATTTCATAGTGGGATTATGATATTGTGTTGGGAGAGTACACCCACATAACATCTCTAAGAGAAAATTAACAAGGCATTGGGTGCCCTTGTTCAGCTCATCGGAGGTTATGATGGAATCCTTTGTTTTAGAGTATGTTTAGATATGTTAACATAGTTTATTGATGTATTTCTCTAACGTTTGCATGTCTGAGCGTTCTCCCAACAGGTAGGTTTCTAGCATATACACATGTAATCATTGTGGTAAGTTAGGGCATACATCAAATAAGTGTTGGAGCAATGGAAAGTCAAAGTTTAATGGTAAATGCTACAGGTTCAACAAAAATGGACATAGGGAAAGTGAATGCACTGAGAAACCTAAGTTTGAAGGAAAATGTTTCAATTTTAATAAACAAGGTCATAAGTCTTCCGAGTGCAGAACTAAGAAATGGAACCCTGTTGAACAATTAGCTAAAACAATTTTTGGTTGAGATTACAACACATGGAGTAGATGTTGTCATTGTGGTGAATATGGGCATATTAGTACAAATTGTGCAAAGAATCACCTCATAAAAAAGGAATCGTACTAAGAGATGTTATGTGTGTAAACAACTCGGTCATCTAAGCAAGAATTGTATGATTAGAGAAAAAGTGGATACTGGTTTTGAGAAAGGCAAAGCAAAATTTTCTGAAATGAGAACTCAGATGAGTCAGTAGTGGGTAAGGAAGTCTTCTGAGAATTCAGACCAAAATAATCAAGGATCGAATGGCACCCAAAACAGTGAGCTGGGTGGATCCACCATCTCCAAATAAATATGCGAGGAGATAACTAGAACTGTGCATACAAGCCATCATACATCAGTTTGAGATATGCTAGCAAGTCCAAATCTGCATATTGATGCTCTAGGACACATTATGGTTCTAACCGAGTCAGGATCTCAGTTACATCTGAGTCACTCAGACTTAACCGAGTTAAGTCAGGTTGTATGGTTTCAAAGATGAAAAGTTTTCTGAGCTTCTGAGTAATCCTGGGAGAACCACCTGAGCTATGAAAACTACCATGTATGAAGTATTTAATGAAAACTTTATTATGAAATTTCTCATAAATGGTGAAATCAAAGGGTTAATGTTTACAGTTTACAGAGTGATTAAGAGCTTATAGTGATCTCAAAGAAAATTTGTGTTTGAAAGCTTTAGTCGTAGTGAAGTTTCATCAATTGTCCAAGTGATTATGGTGTCTTCATCCAGTTGTAAGGTTAAGAAGGGATCCGAGATGTTAGTAAGGAATGCTATTTGTGAACTGCCAAAGTTCAAACTTCATCCAACGATTGCAGAGGAGACAGATCCAATGGGAGCCCATTCCCAAATTCCTCCTATGGTATTGTTGATTCATGACATTCAAAGTTTCTATCATTACAACATTCAACAACTAGGCACATTGGAGCTGAACAAAGCATATGAAGAACTTTGTGTGGATGAGAATCTGAAGCCGGAACACAAGCACCTCAAATTCAAGGGTTTAACCCACATTTTTCATATGCCAAAGAACTTTAAGATAAAGTGGATTAGGTTTGTTCTGAGCCATGTTCATGACATGCATCTCTAGTTGGAGAAACCGTTGAAGATCACTAAGTTGATGGTACACCGAGTGACAGGGTACCCAATGCTTGACAAACCTAAAGCTACCAAAACCCTACCTCAAGATGACCTAGCCAAGTAGACTCTTTCTTAGTGGGATGGAAGAGGTATGAAGTTGAATGGAGTCACTGACATGGAACTGAAGTTCAAAATTCATGTGATTGCACACAAGATATATAGTTCAAGCTGACCAAACAGTGTACCATGTGAGGCTGTGGACTTGGCATACAAAGTGGTCAAGAAAAATCTGTCATTCGACCTTGCCGAGTTGTAGCTCATCCAACTGAGAAAAAAAATGGAGAGCATCTAGGCATCCAAGACCAATTTGTGTAAGTTTGGTTCACTCTTGGTCTGCATATTCTTTTATGTTTAGAATTTTTTCCCTTCAAAAGGAACAATTGTATGGAAGAAGGGCAGACCTATAGTCTATCAGATAAATGAATTTATACAAGAATTGGGAGATAATTTTGAAAGCATCATGGATGATTACTTAGAAAGCTTTAGAGAGAAAATGTAGAAGAGATACATAATTCCAAAACAATTGGTAGAGGACTATAAGGATGATATTTGCTTTCTAGTTGACTGTGACAAAGTATACATTCAAGAAGTCAAGCCTAGGGTTGCATGGATGAAACCTTTTTCATATGAGGTTAACATTAATGAGACAAGAGACATCATTGAAGCTCTTGTAAATGAGCCTGTTGATCCAAAAGCACCATATTTTTGTACTTATGAAGAAGCTAAGGACAAAATATCATTGGATATTGAGACTCCCAAAATCTTGAAGAGAGGAAGGAAGAGAATTGAGAAGTTTGAAAATAAATATGGCAAATCATCTAACTCTCCTCCTTCAATCACTGAAAGCAAAGGAGATGACATAAAGGTAGAAGAAGATGAACCTGAGAAAGAAGAGGAAGAGGTAGAAGCAAATCCTCCTAAGAAGAAGAGGCTATCCCCCAATAAAACACCAAAGAGCTCTACCCCTGTCTTCACTACGAGAAAACCCAAAAGATCTAGAAGAAACTTGAAAATGCCTAAAGAATATGAAGAAGAAGATATAGTCACATTCAAGAAGCCTCCACCTACCTTTGAGTAGAAGATTGAAGAATTGAAAGTAGGTAGTGGTATGGGATCTCTCAAATCATTGAAGTATGCTTCCAGAACCAAATGTGAGGATGCATTAGTAGAGAAAATGGCAAGATGGAAGTATGATCCATCTGAATTGAAAAGCCATATGACTGAAGACCTTCTCAAGGCAATCAACATTCACTGGCACAATATAGTTCAGATTGAAAAGGACATTAGGAAACAAACCTTGAAGCAAGTCATGCCCACTATGACTGATAAAGAGGTAAAAGATGCTATGACTAAGTATGAGAGTAATCACACTCCAAGGTTTAGGACTTTTCAAATCTTGAGCAAGAAAATAGAGGATGTTGTGCAGTCCGCAAAAAAGATATGGAAGAAAATTTTTGTTGACAAGGGAGATGATAAGACATAGGAACAGAGTACAGACCCTCATGTACAGGTTAAAGATGAAGAGTTACCTATGTTCAAATCATTGAAGAATCTAATGCTGAACAGATAGTAGTAGAAGTGATGGCATCCCTTCCCCAATCACCTATTCGGAGTATCTTATCTCCAAACAAGGAAAAGACCATAGAGTATACATCAGGAATAGTAGGAACCAATAATTAGGCTCTACCTACTACTGGGCCAAGCTAAACTGAGTCACAGAAGGACACTGTGAATGTTTCTACAGTTAGCACTGATTCTACAGTTGGTGTAATAAAAGTTAATGACTTACTCCAACTGAACACAGAGGACAAGGATGAGGTTGGAAAAGGTAAGGAAATAATTCCCTCACCTAATCCCAAGGTCAAGGGTAAAGAAAAAGAAACAATAACTGAAGCTATGGAAGAAAAGAGAAAAACAATAGAAGCTCCGAGAAAAGAAACAAAGTTCTACAGGACATCAAAGGTATTTTCCTGGATTCATTAGAGATTGAAGTTAATGAGGATGATTCCATAATGGACCAACTTGTTGACATAGTTCACAAGTTTAATCATGATCTTAGTGGATAGGAGAAATTACTACAAAAGGTAGAAAGAAAATTTGAGAATAAGGTTCTAGAGAATGTTGCAAGCAAGATTGCAATAGATTAGGTGAAGCTAACCACTATCATTAGCTCTCTAGAAACCACTGTGAATAATGTTGTGGAATTATTTGTAAAGTTGAGTGACACTTCCAACTTTACCATGGAAATAAAAGACAAGCTAAAAAATATTGACAATGATTTGAAGGAAAGTGCAAGCCAGTTGGCACTTGATCCAAGTTCAAGTTCATCACATTTTGTAAAGATCAAGTATTTGACTGATCTGCAGGCAGAGCTACTAAGGAAAGAATCAAGAACAAGGGAATCCCTAATAGCTATACAGAGCCAACTCCTTCGTTATATGGATTTCATGTAGAAACATATTTCTCATGCAAAGACACTCATCCACGATAACAACTTTTCAGTTGCAGAGCTTATGTTGGAGTTGTCTGTATAAATTCAGATTGAGTTGCACATCCTGAAGGTATTGCAAGAAAAATGGGACAAGACTTTGTCTCAAATTTTGAATGTACATTGTGATTCCCTCTCCTTTTGGAATTACCTTGTAGATATACTTTTTGGCATTTGTGTCAAAAACAAGGGGGAAAGTTAGAAATTGTATACAAGGGGGAATGATAGAATTTGTATATATATGAGGAAATACATGTGCAAAGAAGAAGAATATATATACCAGAGTTACAAAATCAGTTTTGAAAAATAAAAAATAGAGTAAGTTATAATCGAGTTGCAGAGCAGCTGTCAAACCCGAGAAAGTACCCAAGCACATGGTAAGGGGAAGTTTTGACTTAGCAGTTTGATCAAAGTTTTTGGATATGATAAGTGTTTTTGTCACTAATGCTAAAGGGGGAGATTGGAGACCTTATGGAAAGACATGTTGTTAATTAGTTCCAAAACACTTAGTCATTTATATGAATACAATGTTGACCGAGCCAGTAGGTTGAAGTGTAACCCGAGCAGTTGCAGTGTCGACCGAGCAATTAGTTCAGAACAATATCACTCGAGTCACCAGTGTTACTTGAGTTACTATCTCCGAGTGATCAATGTGACCTGAGCACCTAGTGTTAACTGAGTGCCAAAGTTCCCAATTCACTATGTCGCCCAAGTGTCAGTATATCACCCGAGTGAATTACTGGACCCGAGTATCAGAATTAGGCTGACTTAGTTCATATTGTTAATACTATTTAATATGACAAGTAGCTGACTTGTAGAGGTAATTGATTTGGATAAGATATACATATAAGATACTTTATTTATCCAAATAGATAGAATGTAAGAAGAAAAGAGTATGGATATATGAATGCAAATATGAAGTGGCAGATTGATTAGAAGGCTACAACAGTATAAAGGAACAAAAAAGACTCATATATCACATTCAGGTGATCATTATTATTTCAAAGGATCTTATTCAACAAATCAAAGTTTCATAGAGGATAATTCATTGGTTCATCCTAACAGGTGTATCAACAAAATCCTTTAACAGGGTGGACTTAACAATCCTTATCAAATCTCCTAACAGAGTGCATACTTTATTGTATTGTATAAATCCTTTCACAAGGTGGACCTAACATTCCTTATTTCTCCTAATAGGATAAGCCATTAGAAGTGGTCAATTGTAAGCCTTAACCATCCAAATTTATTACTGTAATACTAAATCTTGTGGGTACCATCCCCACCCGAGTTTTACTTTCTATTTGGAAGGTTTTTGGGTAACCAAATATTGTGTCAAGTGTTATGAATGTTTTTTACTTTTTTGTTCCATGCATGCAATCATATTAGATAATTAATAAAGGATAAAAGTGAATAAGTTTTGTTGGTTTTTAATTCACCCCCCCTCTCAGTCACCTAGCCTCAATATATTTCCAATAGTTACACCTCTATAGTCGACCATAAATAGGTCTTCGCAAGATCACACACCACATCTGACATCACCAAGAACCCAGTGACCCAAGAATAACAAATAAAATTCTCCAACATGTCTTATGCCATGCCTCAAACTCACATACCATAACACATGCTCGCATCCAAGTTATCCCAAAAAATCAAAGACTAACTCTATCATTATTCTTTGTCACTGCTCTGTAACCTGTCTTCACTAAAACAACTGTAACTCATGAAAATAACCACATACATTCTAGCGACCTTAGAAATTAGGTATACACTCATCCCTCTACATAGATCCTTTCTCGCACACTCTCACACGTCGTACACTGCCCGTACACATATGTGAATCTTGTCTGTTCCCGTGATAACCAATCATTTTGAGACTTCTACTACATCCCATTGAAAAATATGCTAACATCAATGAAAAAACATGAATGTCAACACCTCAAACATCAACAATTCCAAAATCTTCCCCTTTGGAATTTATGAAAACACATGTAAAAATCTATCAACCCAAAAGTAGCTTTCTTAATACAATCTTCTCAATATCCTTTGCATAGCTCCCCCTAAGATAGTAGGGATTTTGCTTTTCTTATCTCTCCTCCTTTGAAATCAATGGAAAAGGGTTCCATAGCTCTTTTCCTTCACTACACAAACTATCACTGCAAGGTGTAGCTTTTTCAAATCTTCATGCTTGCAACAAACCATGTGCTTGATCACCCAAATAAGTTATGTAGTGTTCCTGCGATCACTCCCCCTAAGGAGTGGATCCACATATCAAGTCTAGTGAATAATATAGCTTTGAAAAATACTGGACTAATGGATTCCTACATCATCTAGTTCTTATAAGGATGGGTTCTCACCCCAAGCATACCTCTGAGATACTCAAAGATATATTTTGGAAAAGGTTTGGTGAATATATCTGCAATTTTCTCCTTTGTACTGATGTATTCTAAACCGACTTCCATTTCTGCAACCTTGCCTCTCAAAAAGTGATACTTGATTGAAATATGTTTAGTATTTGAATTCATAACAAGATTCTTTGACATGTTCACTGTGCTTGAATTATCACAATGTATAACTACTGGCTCTTCAAAATTTATCCCAATGTCCTTTAGCATATATTTCATCCAAACAATCTATGTGCAATTTATAGAAACAACTACATATTCTAATTCAGTAGTAGATTGAGCTATACAGTCCTACTTCTTACTTAACCATGAAACCAACCTCTTTTTAAGAAAAAAATGCACCACCACTAGTACTTTTTCTGTCATCAACACATCCTTCCCAATCAACATCAGTGTAAGTATGCAATGTAAAATTATTAGAATTTTCATACCATAGACCATATTACAGTGTTCCTTTCAAATATCTGAATATCCTTTTAACTGTAGCAAAATGAGTCCCTTTAGGACCATCTTGGAACCTCGTAACAATTCCAACTGCACTAGTTCTCAAATAATGATTACTATATGTACAACCTTTTTTGATCTAAACTCCATAGACAATAATATTGACTGTTTCTCTCCAATGTAATATATTAACTTCAAGCATTATTGTCTTGGAAACATCCAGTATGACTCTAATTCTTCTCTCTGCTATCCTATGCTCTTCACAACAAGCATTGAACAAATCTGATGTAAATTCTCCACCCCTGTCTGACCTCAAACATTTTATCTTCAAACTTGATTCATTCTCACTTTTGGCTTTGTAAAGCTTGAACTTATCAAATGCTTTAGACTTCTCTCTAGGAAAAGCAACCCACATCATAACAGAAAGCATAAAGAATACAATCCATATCATAAAAAAAGTATAAATAAATTTTTATGGCATAACGAACTATCATCTATCTTTGCAACAAAATAGGTTGCCTCAGTATTATTCAGCTCAAACACATTACCTCTTGATTTAGTACTTGATGTGATCAAGTTTCCTGACTAACCTCTGATAGTAGATTTCCCATCCATGAATTGTAAGTGATATCCCTTGTCTACAAGTTGTCCAACACTTAACAAGTTGTGCTTAAGTCCATCAACAAGTAAGACATCATTAGTGCTAGTTTTTTCCATCAAGAGAGATTGAACCTAATCCAATGATCAACTTAGGAGCATTATCACCAATCTGGATACACCACCATCAAATCTTCTTATTTTAACAAATTTATCTTTATCACCAGTCATATGATGTGAACAATCACTATCAATGATCCATTTTGATTTCTTTTCAACATGCGACACAAGGGATTTTTCTTCATGAATAGGCTCACCATCTTTAATAGCAACAAATCCAATTTCATCATCACCCACAAAATCATCATCAAACTCACCTTCACTAGCATAGTAGGATTCCTTATCCTTGGATTAATCAGGCCTATGAAACTCAGGCTTATACTTAGGAACCCTTGTAGGACATCTATATGCAAAGTTACCAATCTTATTACAATAAAAACATTTTAGGGGTAACTTTCCTTTGAGTTTACCCTCACCTTTCTTTTCTCTTATTTCTATTAGGGCCACAAGTTTGTCCAACTTCTTTTCTTGTTCTTCTCTCTTTTCCCACTCATCAACATATTATCCAAGCTCTACATGTCTATTTCCTCTGCTGGTGCTCGCACAGCTTGATAGGGTCCTTTTGTCATTATTTACAGTCACCTTGAATGTAGACTCAACCTTGGGTAAAGTAACTTCCAACTCCGTGGCTTCAAAGGTGGTTAGTTTAGCAATCAACATTTCTATATTGAAGTTCTTTGTCAATGGTATGATCTCCTCTATCACCTGTACTTTTGTTTTGTAGGCAGGTGTCAAAGATATGAGAATATTTTCAATCACTTATTCTTCAATATATGTCCCTCCAAATTTTCTTATGCCTGTAACAACTTTTGTAACCCTATGTACATATTCTCTGACATTCTCGTCATCTCACATTTTCAAATTTCCATCTTAGTCTTCCAATTTTTCAACTTCATCTTCTTAGTGTACTAATCTCCTTCATACAATGCTTATAGCCTTGTCTAGATCTTATGTGCAGAATCAAGGTCTTTGAATTCAGTAAATTCAGCCTTAGAGAGAACACTGGTCAATGCTGCCCTTGAAACCATATTACATTGAAACATCTTATTCTCATCTTCAGTAGCATTTGGTAAATCATCTTCTCACTTGATCTTCTCATCCTTCTTTGTAATCATCCTATAATCAATCTCCATACAAAATAAATGAGTTCTCATCTTGTTCTTCCAATTGTCAAAAATTTCAGCATCAAATTTTGGACTCTCCTTCCTATAGTAAGCCATCTTTGGATCACCTCAAGCTATTAAGCTTTCTCTTAGAGGACCACAAGATTTGATACCAATTTTTAGCACAAATGAGAGGGGGGGGGGGGGGGNGAGGGGGGGGGGGGGGTAAATTAGTTGTGTGCCCAATTAACAATAACTTTAAACTTAAAACCAACTACTTAGTGCAAATAAAAATAACACAATAACACAAGTATTTGTTCACAAGGAAAAACCCTGGTGGGACTTAACACCTACAAATAATGCACTAGAAATATTGTATCCATGTTAGGAGATATAGCTCTATTAGGAGATATAGCCCTATTAGGAGATGATTATTACATCCAGTACAAATTCCCTGTTAGGAGTCTAAGAAAATGATGAGCTCACAAATCGACCACACTGCCCAAAGTGAAGGTAAAAACCACCTTATCAAGGTTCAACCCACCTTCTGGATCCACTATTCAAATAGAAGTATAAAGGTATAATTATAATATTGAACTGAATGATAGCAACTAGCTTTTCTTATACAGTTCCAATGAAGTGCAATACAAACATAATCACTACTCTATATCGATAGAAATCACATCCACATGCTCGTAACATGCCACCTCTACCATATTTTCCAACAAGACACTACTACCCTTTATACATGTTACAATAAGTAATTAGGTCAGCCCGTTAAGACTTCCCTAATGCATAATAAATTACATAGACCCTTGATAAGATACAGACGGTACCTAAAAAAGGTAAACATAAAATATAAATCATCAATTACATGTCAAGATCCATAATCCACACTCATCATCCTCTAAACACATTACACCTCTATAGTCAGCCACAAATAGGTCTTCGCAAGATCACATGCCACAACTAACGTCACGAAGAACCCAACGAACCAAGAATCAAAAATAAAATTCTCCAGCATGTCTTCTTCCATGCCTCAAGCTCATATATCATAACACATGCTTGCATCCAATTTATCCAAAAAACTCAGAGACTAACTCTGTCACTAATCTATAACCTGTCTTCACCAAAATAATTGTAACTCATGAAAATAACTACATACAATCCAATGACCTAAAACATAAGGTATACACTCATCCCTCTACATAGATCCATTCTCACATAATCTCACATGTCGTACACTTCCTGTACACATATGTCAATCTTGCCTATTCCTTTGATAACCAGTCTTTCTGAGACTTCTACTACATCCAACTGAAACATATGTTGACACTAATGACAATAAATGAATGTCAACACCTCAAAAAAAATAATTCCAATAGTATGTTGGTACTAAGAGATGGTCTGACGCTTGCAGGGAGCTTTCATTCATGTTCTATAGTCGTCCTCTCATTGGTAGGTCTGCTTTTGTTGTAGAGATATTTTCTATCACTAGGGTATGGTGACAGTTTGGAAGAAAACATGATACCTCTATTGAGTTCACAGCTTATGCACACTATGCTGATGAGGAGAGTCAAGGGTGGGGCCTGAGATTATCATATTCCTTAGTAGTACAGGAGGTTTGTGGCCTTCAACCTACTAAGTGGGAGTGCCTTCCTAAGATCACAGATACCAACATCATGATAGCCTATGGGTGGCGTATAGAGGTTCATCCCATTCCTCACTTCACAAATCTTTCCAAGTGGGCTCCATGTATTGATGATGAGCTGCATGAGTTGGGCTGTCATTAGACAACAACAGATACATGGTGAGGGTGGTACTTTAGGCACTACTGGTGCCATGGAGGATATTTTCAAGGAGGAGGAGAGAGAGAGACATGTGCAGTGATGAGTTGATAGGGGCCATCCACCCCATGGAGAGAAAATTGGCCCTTCTTTTAAGGCTAGAGGAGAGGATCCTTTTGGAGATGTTCCTATAGCTGATGCACCCCCTATAGAGGCACCTGAGAGAGAAGCACCTGGTTCTAATATTCTTAGATCTTTGAGAGCGCATGTCTGTCAGCTGGAGACAACTTGTAGTAGCAGAGGAATAGGTAGCTGAGAGAGATTGCATGATCACAGATAGAGATCAACATATCTAGGGGCTTACACGACCAATGATTAGGCTCAACATGTTGCGACCCACCAGGGATCTAGAGCTGCTTACTATTATGCCTTATATATTAGAGCTGTTCCTGAGGAAAACAAGGCGCCTACATACTCTCATTTTACTTCTAGATCAAAGGGAGCTATTTCTCCACCGCCTGCTAGAGTTGAGGTCCCACCTCCTCCTCCCCATGACGGTGTTAAGGTGGGAGAAAAACATGATGTTGATTTTTCCCTTCTTTTCCTCTTTTTGACCTTGAGACTCATTTTGATGTATACATGATGCATTTGGCATATATGATGTAAAATTTTATTGTGATATTGATACTGATTTACTGATATCGATTCCTTGTACTCAGACACATATTTTGATGATATACGAGACACTTCATTTTTCTATTCTCATTATTTTAACGATCTCTTTGCTCAGTGATGTTTTTTTTAGCATCTTTTCTTTCATCATGGATAAATATTGTTTATTTCATGCTATACTAATGGATATGTTTATTTCCTTTCTTGCTTAGGTTGTTGGCCATATTTATTCACTGTGGATATAATTTCATTTTAGCATTGTATTGTGCATGAATTTTCTGATTTCCTTTGTACTCTTTGATGCCATGGTAGTATGATCAATATCTTTCTCTTGCTTGAATTTTTATGTTATGAGCTCATTGATATATTTGGTGAAATGGACTTTAAGCACAACATGCCCCTTTTATATGATTTGATGATGTATGTGACTAAATTTTCTTGTAGGTGATGTGCTCAGTTCAAGGATGATGTCGACAATGGACCGCTTAAGTGAGGAATGATGTCATTCTCGATTAAAAAATCCAAGTTTAGGATTACCTAGCTCATGCAATGCTACCATGCCACACTAAACACAAACCTAGGATGAATTCAAGCTACAACACAAGTCACTGATCTTGTTATCTATTTTTATCATCATTGAGCATTTTTGGACATTGTAGTCTGTATAACCCTCATTGGTGCTATTGCGACCATGAGGATATGAATACGAATTTCACCAAATAAAATGTGGAAAATAAATGCAAGCATCGAGACATTAGAGTCTAGATGACCTAAGCATTACTTCCAATTGATATTGCAAGGTTACACCAACATCAATGCATTTAGAGCCAAAATTACTATGAGTGCGTCTTTGCATAAACAAACAGATCAACAAACAATGTGATATTTATGACCTCATCTTAGTGTCCAAATAAAATGAGTCAAGGTACATGCGGTGTACCAAATGAAATGGAGGCTCTTACCAATGACACCTAGTTTATTTGACCTTTTTGGATCATCAGAACCACACCATAAGCAGTAGTAAAAGAAAAATGATTATGCCAGTAATCCTTGTTTCTCTAGTCATTAGACATCTTTGAGTTACCAAGAAGGCATAATACTCAAAAACTAATGATAAAAAAACACACAAGTAAAATTCATTGGCTTTCCTTGTTTCTCTAATCCGAAGATATCATCGAGTTACACAGGAGACATGATGAATCATATCTTCAACAAGTTTTGGTTTTATGTTCATTTGTTGATGGTGTTTAGAAAGATTTTTGTTCTATGGGTTGTTGCTTGTTCATATTTGTTGTATCTAAATGCCCATGGCTCATCTGATGAGTGTTGATGTGTTCAATGATAATGTTTGGAAACACTGTTTGATTTTGGGGTGTTGAAAAATGCCATTGTGTCAGTGGCAAACCGTCCAGTTGGTGAGAGACCATAATAACCGACTTTGATTGCTGGGATGTATGATAGACAAGATGTTGACATAGCTACTGAAATTTCTTAGGAGATTTATCTTGGCGAGGTATGAGCTCCTAGGACCAAGACATCGACCAATCCCAAGTTATGATTGCAAGGCGTGAATTAACATGAGCTCTACGAAAGCGATGGAAGGCATGTGCAGGAAGGCTAGCTGAAGCCCATACAGGCATAATAGCCAAGCTATGCATTGATAGATGCAACATTAGTTACAAGTGACGTCTGTTTACCAGGTTTTAACCACTTGGAAGATTTTCTATTTTTTCTACCGAGGCGTCTATTTACCAGGTTTATACCAAGACACTTGTTTTTTTTTTTAAATTTTTTTGGTGATTTATGAAGGCGCCAGTTGCCAGTTTTTCACCAGGATGATCATTTTTTCAATATTTTTTTCAATCTTTTTACTTTTTCTTCAGGATCATTTTTCACTATTTTTGGATTTTTTTCTCCTTTTTCCAGTTTTTGGTAGTTTTTCAGGAACATTTTCTCTATACAGGAACTGCTCGTTCGGAGAATGTATAGCTATATAAATTTTTCAAGTGAATAATATTGATTGGGTCAAGGAGTAGATCTCCTTCTAGAGTTTACAGTTGAAATGCTCCAAAGCCAAATGCTACAGTATTCACGAAGGGACCCAACAAATTGGGTTCAAATTTTCCCTTCTTTTCTCTGTGTTATTGATTCTTTGGGTTTTCTTTGAGTACAAGATCACCAACTTGAAATTATAAATGTCTCACTTTCTTGTTATAGCCTCTAGATATTCTATTCTGGTAGACCCTTAGATGGTCGAATGTTTCTTTTCTTCTTTCATCAAGAAGTTCTAATTTGCGGATTCTAGAAATCTGATAATCCTTGTTAGTTATGAGTCCTTGCAAGAGAACTCTAAGTGATGGCATTTCTATCTCAATAGGGAGTATTGCTTCTACACCATACACTAATACAAATGGAATTGCCCCTGTAGGCATTCTGATACTAGTTCGGTAATCCCACAAAGCTGGATTTAATTGGAGATGCCAATCCTTACATGATTTTCTCACTATTCTATGTAAGATTTTTTCATTATTGTTTTGTTTGATGCTTCAGTCTTCCCATTCCCTTGCATGTAGTAGATAGAGTAACAGTGCTGGGTAATATAGAATTTATCACACAGTTCATCAATGTCTTTGTTCTTGAATTAGCCCCTGTTGTCAGTAACAATAGAAGAAGGAATCCCATACCTGCAAATGATATAGTTTAGGATAAACATTGATACTTGTTTAATGGTTGCCTTGATTAAAGGGATGACCTCCACCCATTTTGTGAAATATTATATGGTTGTGATAATAAAATTGTGCCCACTAGATGAGGAAGGATATATTTGACCCACTAGGTCAAAGGCCCATTACTGAAATGGCCAGTGTGTGATAAATGACAACAAATCTCTTGTAGGAGCGTGAATCAAGTTACCATGTAGTTGGCATTTCTTGCATGAATTGGTGTTTTGAACAACATCTTTTTCCATGGAAGGCCAATAGTATCTGATCCTTAGGATTTTCTTAGCCAATGAGAAACCATTCAAATGAGCTCTAAAAATACCTTTGAGGACATCCTATAGTGCACGTTTAGAATCTTTTCATTCTAGACACCTAAGGAGAGTGCTGTCTAAACCTCGCCTATATAATTCGTTAGCAATGATCAAGTAATGCGATGCATTTGTTATGAGGTTTATCTTTTCATTCCTAGATAGGCTGTTAGGGGTTATTTGGTCTCATAGGTATGAGTATAACTGGATGTATCTAGAGGACTCAGTGCTCACAATTGAACATACTATTTGGGAATCATGGGAATTGTATGATGGAAAGGGTAGTTCTTTCACCAGGAAGTCATGGCGGAAGTGATTTTCTTCTAGTTTTAATATTGAGGCTAGAGTAGCCATGGCATCAACCAATTTATTTTATGCTCTTGGAATCTATTGGAAGGTGATAAAAATAAATTACTTCTTCAGGTCATCAACCATTCTCTTGTATTGTGTAAGATTTTCATCCTTAGTTTGGTACTGATCATTGACTTGGTTGATTACTAGCTCGGAGTCTCCATAAATGTGCAACTCCACAATCTTCCACTCAATAGCTAACTTTAACCCGTTCACTACGGCTTCATACTCATCAATATTGTTTGTACAAGGGAAGATCATCTTGTAAGATTTATGAACCTTGTATCCTTGGGGAGTTATAACATTACACCATCTCCAGACCCTTGTTGAGTGAATGAACCATCGAAGAACATCTTCCACGGTTGTTCTGTCAAATGTAAAATAGCTTCATCAAGAAAATCAATGGTTAGTGGTTTGGTATCTTGAAGAAGAGAATCCGCCAAGTGATCAACAATGACTTGCCCCTTGATGGCATTCCAGACTATATATTCGATGTTGAATTCACTTAGTATCATTACCCATTTTTATAGCCTGCCATTTAAGGTTGCTTTGTTTAATAGGTACTTGAAAGGATCAATCTTCACAATCAACTTGACTGAATATGACAACATGTGTTGTCTGAAATTTTGTGAAGCAAATATAATCGATAAGAAATCCTTCTCGATGGTTGCGTAATTGAGTTCATAGGAAACCACAGTTCTGCTAATGTAATATATTGCTATTTCTTTTCTTGTTTCATAATGTTGGGAAAGTAGGGCCCCAAGTGATGTTTTTATAGTGGATATGTATAACATGAGAGGTTTGCTTGGCATGGGTGACATTAGATTTGTAATCACATAAAAATGGTCATTTAAACCCTAGACCCCCAATCACAATAATTAATCAAGAAACCCTAATCTTGATAAACCCTAAGTCCTAAATCAAATAGGCAATTCCTCAATCTATCAAATTCAAACTGATCTAACCTAAACCCTAGGTCCTAATTGATCATCTTACTTGATTAATTAATTAATTCCTAAAAATGAAATACATTAGAAAATAAACCTTATGTTAATTATTTAATTGATATTCCTGATATATTAATTAAATAAAATTACAAATTTGATAATTAAATAAAAAAATGAATTAAATTAATTAATAAAAACTAATATACATTCAAAATCATTTAAATTATTAAAAATACATATGACATCATCTAATCTAGCTAACTAATTATCAAATTGGAGACAATCGAGTTCCACTCAGTTAACTGATTCTCCACTATTTATCATTTTGGAAACAAAGTTGTTAACTAAAAATGATTTGGAAGTTTCCAAAAAGACTGATCAACCAGTTTAGTCAAATGAATCTTTCGACCAATCAAATTGCTTGCACATGGATTGTGCTTCCTCAAATCAAATCTGAGCCACTCATTTCCTCTAATCTTGACCGTCGATGTGGGAGAGATTTTCTATAAAAGAGAGCCTCATTTCCTTCACAAAGGATCCCATTTTTTAGCTAATGTTATTATGCAGTTTTTATTTCTTAAGCTTTCAAGCATTTTAGCATTTCATAGCTTTTTGATTGAAAAATTGTTAGTTTACTTTCAATCATGCAAACCGTAATCTAGAGTACATTTCAATTTGGTGCTTTAAAAAGAACAAAAACATTTCAAATTGGTGTCATAAAATCAATCTAATTATCTTGGGATCAATCTTGCATTTGCATATTCATTTTAGTTTCATCATTCATATCTCTTCAAAATCCTTCGTTTAGAATAGGCGTAGTCACTGTTTCTTGCGATGACCTGACAACAAGAATCAAACTCCTGCCTATTAGAAGGAAATGAATTGGTGTTGGTTAGGTTAGGATATTTTTAATATTATGATTTTGTTATTTTCTAACCCACTAACCACTTAATGGATCATTGAAGTGTGTCTGTTTGCAGTTTTAGGAATAGATACCCAAAAACACACATACATTTCTGGCACCCACCGTGGGACTCACCCACATCTCCTTTTGAGCCAAATATGACTCCACCATTGCGTCCAGATCATCATTTCAATTGAAATCGGATAAAACCCTCTGCACGTAGACTGAGGCAGATTTTTCAAAAAAAAATTCAAAAAAATAAAAATAAATTTTTGAATTTTTTTTACGGTGTTAAATTTGAGGGCCGTCAAACCATCATTCAACATTGTTACTCGCCTTCTATGATGGCCAGGAAACCATCAAATTTAACATAGTGTTTTGCTGACGCAGGCAAGGGTTGAAAATTCTCTGCCTTCACCATTGAGCGTTTTGATTTTCCAGTCTATCTTTAGAGGGCCATAACTTGCTCATTTGAAGTCCTTTTTTCAAGAAATATGTTTTGATTTTGGGTAGAATTTTCTAAAGATTTTTGAGTTGGGGTTAGTTTCTGGTTTTGAGTCATAGATTTATCAGAAATTGTAGTTTTTCATCATTGTACCTATCTAATCCTCTATTTTGCAGCTTCCAAAGCCTCATTTGGGCTCATACGGTAACATTTTTGAGTGTAATTTTTTTTGAAAGTGCATGATTTTTCATCTACTTTCTAAATATGCAATCAGTTTTCTGATTTTTTATTTTTTCTAATGCTAGCCAATCTTTAGCTTTGTTGTTCTTGAGCTTATCTTTTGATTACAACATAATAGTGGTTTGTAGGACATTGTAAATGAAGAAAAAATCATAAACTACTAATGAGTTTTATGTAGGACCCTTGTCGAATACTTTGCGTGTTTTCCAAAACTATCATGTTTGTGTTTTGTAATTAAACAACACTTCATATTTGGTTCTTAAAAAGAATCACTTTGCTTATGTGTTTGAGGTGTTCTCTATATTTGTAATCCAAAAGAATTGCATGAACGTATCCTCTCCCCTCGCCTTCATGGATCTTGGATGAAAGAGAAATTCATGCAAATATTTTAGCGTGGCTACCTCCCGAGAGCTTTAACAGAGCCAATGAGAGGGGTTACCCAACCGATAATAGGCTAAAGCCAAGCCCTTCCAAACCATTATATAAAAATGTCATTATGATTAATCTCATAGTGAACAGGTGTCAATTTCATTATGCCGATAGAAGATCTCCCTCAGTACCTTTGTGGTGCGTAAAAACCTACAAAAATTAACTTCTGTAGACTGGGAGGCCTCCTTAACGGGGCTAATCTACCACATGTATAGCCACCTGAATAGATGCCCTGACTAAAAAATTTGTTCTAGTGACCAAAAATCCATCTATTTGCTGGTGCAAAAGGTCTAAGACTGACTAAGATGTCCCACATTTTCACATCTCTTAGTAGAGACAATGGTCCCTTGGTAAGTAATTACTATTGGGATTCGAAGCTTGGTGTGCCTGAGAAGTGAGTGCACTGTAAGGAGGAGCCCATGCCTCCAAGCTTCTAAGTTGTTCTCTATGAGTAGGTGTGGCTAAAATTTGGTTTAAGTGGGAATTCAAAAGATATTGCCCTAGCTTACCTAGGTTGTGGTGTGTCTTCTTTTACAACAACCATTCTTATTGATGTGTCTTGCATGAGTGAAACATCAAAACATAAAACAAACAATCAAAACAAACATCAAAATGAATGATCAATAAACTCAAGATCTACACTCTTTGGTGTTAAACTATCAACTCTTGTCTGAGTATCTGCATCTAGTGTCAAAAATCTAAACACCAGTCAAACTGCTATCCAAGTTGGTATTCTATCGTGAAGGTTCTGTCTGAATTTTCACAAAATCTATGCTTTCACCAACATTTCTCCTAGTTTATCTTTGACTGCAATCTATTGACAGTCTGACTCACTTGCTATTTTGAAATCTGACTTTGCTATGCTAGTCCAAGTGACTTTTTATCTTAATCATCTTTTTCCGCGCTATCCTTATCCTGGGTTGCGAGAGCAAGTTCGTTAACCTTGACTCAAGATCAAAGTCTTTGCTTCTCTCTCAGTTGGACATTATCTCTTTTGTCTTTTGGTCTTGGACTTAGTCAACACTTTAGATATCACTTCAACACCTGTCAGGCAATCAATTGATTCATCATACCTTCTCTTCAATCTTCTAAGAAAGTGCATCAAGACAATCTTACAATATCTAAAAGAAAATGGGCTAAACCTTATGGTCCTAATAACGAGAAAGAAGAGATTCTTATGGAAACTTTATCAAAACAAATTCAAACTTTGAAATATGAACTCTAGGATTTAAAGGGGGAAAATGATACACCATCCAAAAAATCCTCATTAAGATCAGCCTGTCCTTTGCTATTTGATCATGATTCTCACATCTGTCCACTTCCTTCCAACATTGAGAATTCTTGGTATGACAATGCTATCGTTGATCAAGAGAGTGGCTCCAAAGCCCTAAAAGTTTCTGAAAGCACCATGAAGTCTTCTTCCAAAGGGATTAGTAACCTCATGAAAGAAAAACCTTGGGTTAAATGCAAGAGGGACTTCACTCCTTTGGGACAATCTTATGAATCAACATTGGAAGAACTTCTTGAGCATGATCTCGTCACATTACCTAAAGTTACATCACATGGCTTGAAATTCTTGAGTACCTATTGTGCATATCATCAACACAATGAGCATAAAAATTCATCTTGCATAGATTTGAAACATAAAATCCAAGATCTCATAGATGATGGCATAATTGAAATGGAAAATCCTAATGAATCATCTAGTGAAGATACTAATCTCAAGAAAGATCTAAATCAAGAATCCATGTCTAGAAATGGTTCACATATCACATCTACTTCTTCCACCATTCCTCCATCTCCTAAAGCTTCACAACCAGCCACATCATCTCTATCAAAGACTGAGCCTAATGATGACTATGTCTACCCTCAAGGACTACCTCTAAAAGATATCCAATCTAATCAACATACAAGTGCAAGTCTTTCTCAGGCTTCAAAGATCATAGACCCTAAGCCTCTATGTGCTTCAACACTTATCATGCCTACTCAAAATGATACTCCATTAGCCTTTCAAGAATCCCATATGCAGATCAAAAATCCTACCTCATCCTTACAAGCGGCTCCATGTCAAGAGGGTGATCCAAAGTTTGAAGAAAAAAATAGCAGTAATGATCAAGATCAAGACACCATCTATCCTTATCCAAAAATTGAATAAAGTCACATATCTCAAAAGTCCCATGATGATTTTATCATCCCCTTCCATTCCTTCCAAGAGATATCCCTCCATCTCCCAAGAAAGATCAAGATATCCTTTCCACCATCTCTAATGAGCCTACATTGCTATATTATTTTTTCCCTAGCTTGGGTAATATTGAGGAGACTATCCTTGAGGGTTGCATTCAACCTCTTCATCCATCATTATCTGTTCACCTCATCCATCAAATTTCTAATCCATCTGTAATGTCCTACACCTTTCTAGACATTGGGGGAAAACCAATGTGATCTCACTTGAGAATGAGTAATCACTAAAAAAGACATAAGCTTTCAGTCACTTTCATGACACTTTGGTTCTTCTGAGAATCCTCTTGGCTTGAAACCGATCTAGAGTCATACTCTGGGGGAAATCAAATTGGCTTTGTCCCAACAGTATGAGTCAAGTCAGTTATCTTCAATCAATTTTTGTTACCATGGGACTTACACCAGAGTCAGTAATCTTGTAATTTATGAGGGACATCTTGCTACTGACACAACATGTGTTTCTCAACACCCTAATCAAAAGTGTTTCTTAACACTATCTTTGGACGCATATGTGTTTTTTAACACACATTAGATACCACATGTAAACAATAGACTGATAGCACTCAAACACATCGCACTCACAAGAATGACGGTGTTTCTCAACACCTCATACATATACACATCTAAAAACTTTGAAACTGGAAGAAGTATGCTAAACTTTTCTTTGTATGATATCTGTCCTCATTGATTTTCAACGTTCTTTTCTTTGTCTACTACTGGATGGTGTGGTCCCGATGCTCCTAAAATGTCAAATAAATAGGGTGTATGCGATAAGAGCTCCTGCATTAAGGTGGTAAAGCCTCACATCCCTTGATCCTATTTATTTGCACTCAAAGGTGAGCTCAGAACTATCTCCTTGATTTTTATTTCTCTTCTTGTTTACGCAAGATTGCACTCATGGTTATCTTGGCTTTGCATGCCTTGATAATGGTGTACTCTTGCAACATCAACTAGAAACAATGTTCAGGTCATCTCGGCTTTTGTGCCCTAATGCTTATGTTAGTTTCTCATATCTTATGAAATGAAAGTTATATTCATATTCTTATGGTCATAGTGGCATCAATAAGGATTGTATTGACTCCGATGTTCCAAAAAATGCTCGACGATGAAAATTTTCAACGCTAAAGGTTCAGTGACTACACCTTAGGTTGCATTCATGTTAGTCTTACATATGCATCTACATCTGCAAGGTGTTGAAATATGAATAATATCGACATCTCTCTCCAATGTGATGGATCTGAGGTTCTTATTGATCAATCTTCCTTTTGACAAGTGGTTAGTTGTGTGTTGATTGACGTGAAAATGACACCCTTGGCTAATTTGACTGTCCTGATTCCATTTTTCAGGATTGAAATCAAAATCTAAAATTGATCGCTTGCACAACCAATGGAAATCTCTCGTACTTTTCTTCCAGTCAATCCATGTATCATACTTTTGGTCAATCTTGGTCAAACATGACCTCCCATCAAGTACATCTTTTGTCCTAACCACTTGGGACCTATTTCTAATCAGATCAGCTTCTTCTTGCATCATGTTATCAATCAAATTGCTTCTCATCACTGGGGTACCTAGCCATATTTTGATTTCTCTCCCGAGGGGGCAGGATCAAGACATCAACATTTCAGTGATTACATCCTCAATCAAAACCCTATTTCTTGGGGCATCTCAACTTCATCACATCAAATCAAGTTGAGATCATCTTAAATCAAAGGCAACCTAATCAATGGTCTTATACAATGGTGAATACACTCAAAAATAGACAAGCTCGGTCTTATACATGCTATTCATGATTGAAACCAGATACATTGATCAAATTGGCTTCATCGCCTCAAATCAAGTCAATTTTCTTGCTAATCAAATCTGTTAATGGTAATCAATTTCATCACTTCAAATCAAACTAGTTATTCATTCAAACCAATCAAAAGGTTTAAGAGTTCTTGACATATGTTTAGTTTCATCGCTTCAAATCAAACTAAGCATTCTGTTTTATATCTTTTGATCAATCTTCATCCAATCAAGATTGAAGTTGGTCTTCTTCAAAAGAATGGTTTCTTCACTTCAAATCAAACTGTTCTGGGTCTTCTCACTAACAGGTCTTTGAATCAATGCACCGATCACACATCAATTCAAAGAGGGGAAAATGTAATCACATTAAAATGGTCATCTAAACCCTAGACCCCAAATCACAATAATTAATCAAGAAACCCTAATCTTGATAAACCCTAAGTCCTAATTCAAACAAGCAATTCCTTATTCTATCAAATTCAAATTGATATGACCTAAACCCTAGGTCCTAATCAATCATCTTACTTGATTAATTAATTAATTCCTAAAAATGCAATACATTAGCAAATAAACATTATGTTAATTATTTAATTGATATTTCTGATATATTAATTAAATAAAATTACAAATTTGTCAATTAAATAAAAAAGGGAATTAAAGTAATTAATAAAAACAAATATGCATTCAAAATCATTTAAATTATTTAAAATGCATATGACATCATCTAATCCAGTTAACTAATTATCAAATTAGAAATAATCTAGTTCCACTCAGTTAATTGATTCTCCACTATTTATCATTTTGGAAACAAAGTTGTTAACTGAAAAATGATTTTGGAAGTTTCCAAAAAGGCTGATTAGTCAGTTCAGTCAAGTGAACATTTCAACCAATCAAATTGCTTGCACATGGATTGTGCTTCCTCAAATCAAATCTGAGCCACTCATTTCCTCTAATCTCAACCGTTGATTTGGGAGATATTTTCTATAAAAGAGAGCCTCATTTCCTTCACAAAGGATCCCAATTTTTAGCTAATCTTATTATGCAGTTTTCATTTCTTAAGCTTTCAAGCATTTTAGCATTTCATAGCTTTTTGATTGAATAATTGTTAGTTTACTTTCAATCATGCAAACCATAATCTAGAGTACATTTCAATTTGGTGATTTAAAAAGAACAAAAACATTTCAAATTGGTGTCATAAAATCAATCTAATTAGCTTGGGATCAATCTTGCATTTGCATATTCATTCTAGTTTCATCATTTATCTCTCTTGAAAATCCTTCGTTTAGAACAGGTGTAGTCACTGTTTATTGCGATGACCTGAGAGAAATAATCAAACTTCTTCCTATTAGAAGGCAATGAACCAGTCTCAGTTATCTTAGGATGTTTTTAATATTCTGATTTTGTTATTTTCTAACCCACTAACCACTTAATGGATCATTGAAGTGTGTGTGTTTGCAGCTGCAGGAACGAAGACCCAAATTCATGCATACAAGACTAGGTAGATTTTCTAAGTATTCCTTGATCTGTTGGAATATATTTTCACACCCTTCATCCCATTTTAATGTCACACCTTTATGACATGTCTTTGTAAAGGGTTGAGAATTATCCACTAACTATGAGATAAATCTTTTGATTGATTGTATCTTTCCTTGTAACATCCTGATCTGACTGATATTCTTTGGTGGTTGCATTTTCATTATCGCTTTTACCTTTTATGGGTCAACTTCAATTCATTTTTTTGATAAAATGTATTTGAGGAGTTTGTAAGATGTATGTCAACTTAAAATTTTCTATTCTATCAAAGATTTTCTCTAAGTCAACTAGGTGTGTAGTTCTTTTTCGTTGATTTAGCCAAGGTGGCGTCAACATAATCTTCCATTTTTTTGTGCATCAAGTCATGGAATATAGTTGTCATTTCTTTTATATATGTCACACCCACATTTTTAAGACCAAAAGGCATGACGTTCTAGCAAAATGTTCCTAGGCACAAGTAAAAGCCAGTTTCTCTTGATCCTCAAGCGCTATCTTTATCTGGTTGTAACCTGAGAAGCCATCCATTTGGGAATACATTTCATATCCGGTTGTGAGATCTACAATCATGTCAATATTAGGAAGTGGGAAGTCATCTTTTGGATAATTTTTGTTTAGATCTCAAAATTCTATGCATACTATGATTGACTTGTCGGTTTTAGAAATAGGTATAATATTTGAGATCCAATCAACATAAGCAATAGGCCTTATGAATTCCTCTTTCTGAACCTTCTCTAATTCAACTTTAACCAATAATGCCACATGAAGATGTATTTTTTTGAGTTTCTATTTGACTTGATTTACTCTAGGAGCAATGGATAAGTGATGCATTATCAAATCTGTGTCAAGTCCTGGCATATCTGAGTAGGACCAAGCAAAGTTGATATTTTGCTTCATGAAAAATTGTGTAAATTGTTTCTTTTCTTCTTCAAACAAATACTGTGCTAGGTATATCAGCGGAAGTGATTCTGTTGTTCCCAAGTTGAGTGGTTGTGTAGGCTCTATGTGTACCGAAGACCGCTCCTAAAAGTGATCAGGTAGGATATCAAGATTCCCATCCTCCAGCGCCTCTTAGAATTTTTCACCATTAGATACATCATTTATTTCTATTATTTTAGGTTCTGACATTGCCACAATGTGGTTTTCACTACCAAACCTCTTTTTCTTTTTATTCTTCTTTTTAAGATTGATAAACTTGATATCCCCCTCCTTCATGTTCATGCTTGTTGCACTAGTGGAAGAGGTAAGGGGTTTAATAAAATTTAGGTAGCATGCCAAGGTATAGTCATTTGGGTAGGAAATTAGGTTCATAGGCTCACTTGGATTCTATTCAATGAGCTCGGGGTATATTAGGGACAAGGATCCAGTTGATTATAGGGATAGCACCACATTATCATGATAAAAAATTTTGACTGGTAAGAGGAGATCTATCAAGTTACTCTCTGAAGGATAGTTTAGACCATGAAGCATCCTAACATCACTATAAGAGTTGTTAGTATTATGTGGATCTAACCTATTTGATCTAGCGCTAGGGCTTCTTTCCTCCTCTCATCCAATCACTTGGTCAAAAAAATTTCTTAGAGGAACAATATCAATTCTTGGTGTTGATCTAGTTCTAGTATTGACATCCCTGACATTACTTCTAGAGTCCCAATTTATGTCTTGGGGAATGACTGTCATCTGGGTAACATTGAACTTTCCACTTGTTCAAACTGAGGTGTATGCCGATGAATGACATCAACCTCAATATCCACTGTATTATCAGAAAAGGAATTCCATTCATATTAATTTGAGCTGATCAACCCAAAATGAGGCATGTTTAAGACATGAATAGGGTTTACTCCTTGCATTTGATTTCTATGTCTTTCTTCCCGGTCACTCTCCATACCTTGATGGAATTCGTACTCATGAGAATTAGTTTGAATGTCATTAGATCTACCTAGATATTGTGCTATGGTCATGATGACTTCTTCATCCTCATTTAAACTACTCTCCTCTCATTTTTAAATCTCATCTTCTTGCATTGATGTTTGTGTTTTGGTTTGTTGTGTTGATGCCAGTTGAGGTGAGGATATCTCAATTGCTTGTGTTCTTGGATCCATGAAGTAAGGTAGATCAAGAATATGTGTGAAAGTGACCAGTTGCCCCCAATTAGGGTGTTTTTACTCTTGTTCATTTTCTTGGTCTTGGACCATCTCATTTTAACATGAATCATTTTGTTCTTGTTGGTGGTCCAGCCTTTGGAGACTAATCAATGTTTCTTTGGTTAGATGATTTTCTTCTCGGTTTCAATGATCTTCTTCTTGTGATTGATGTAATATTGGCTCATTTGGTTTGAAGGGACCTCTTAGATGATGTGAAATGTATGGTTCTCCTTGGTAGTCATGATTATCTATTTTTATATGCAATAGCCTCTCAAAGGATAACTGTATAATTTTTGCCTATTCCCCAAATTCGTCGTCAGAATCCTCTGCCTGATCAAATATATGGTCATCCCTGGAGGAAGGGTTGTAGTTTTTCTCATGATATCCTAGCCTTGTTTTGTCTTTTGGGGTCCTGAATTCTATGTGTTACTCCAACTGCACGTTGAAGTTGTCATTAGTTATCAAGCAGACATAATAGATAGTCGGTGATAGAGTTAACACAAGACAGTCAATATATATCACCGAAGTGCAGAGTTAACCAAGAGCACTGATCAAGCCCATTTTTAATGTTAGAATAACTAAGGGGGGAGGGGGGGTGAATTAGTGGCCTAAAAAATATTCCAATAAATCAACCCAAAAAACTTATTACCATAATATTAAGCCTCTAGTTATCTTCAATCCTACAAGATGTATGCCTTCAAATAAACTTATCAAATAACTACTTCTCGGAGTTCACTATTAAACCTTATTCTTAATGTTTACCGAATAGCAGTCTTTCATTTACCGAAAATTAGTAAATTGCTTAGTGTATACCGATCAATCCAGATTAGTTATGTGTAATGAAAACACTAAATTAATGACTCATAAACACATTGACACATGGATTTTTAATGTGGAAACCCTATTAAGGGAAAAACCACTTGGGACCGATAACCCAAAATTTTCACTCTTCTGAAGTGAGATCGGTGAAGAGCCAACCTTGTTATAGGTTACAAACACACTGTTAGGTGTGACCTTGTTAGAGGATTTAAATAGAATAGTTTTTCACTTGATATCGGGCATCTCTATGCAACCTTCTATGACCAAACCTAGTGTTGTTTGTCAAATTGTATTTGGCATCTCATGCTATCTTCATGATCAAAATTTTTGATACTCCTTGGGATGTATCTCAATATAGAAAGGATTGTTAAGTCCTGATCGGTTAAGAGACTTTTTGAATCAATGGTTAAGCTGAAACAATAAATGACTTGTTCACACATACAACTTATACATTTAGATGTTCAGATATATTGTAAGATCATTTTACCTTTCTGATCAATATGTCTTTTCAATAACTTTGCTCCACTTCTTTCTGCACAGTGATGCTGTGCTTCTCTATTGCTCGATGTGCACAAAAATATTTAGCTCTTTCCTTAGCTTGATTGATTAGGACTGTATGAAGTTGTTCTTCATATGTTTCTCTTCATCATCCTTCTTTTTCATTCACTCCCCTAAGTTGTAATGAATTAGATTGTCTCTTTATAGACATGATATCACCGTTTATCACTTCTTGATTTTCTTGTTCTTGGCATGATCCACAATCTTAGCCAATCTTTATTCCTGTTTTATCTCATAGAAATATTCTTTCCAACTGGATAAAACAACTTTACATCTTTTACTTATCTCTAGCTTTAACTTGTCGATTAAAATAATGTCAACAACCAGTTAAGTCTAGTTTTAGCTCTACTAGCTAAGTATTTTGTCATTTCTAAAATTCAGTTCTTTTTGGTGTTTTAACTCTTTAATAGCTTTGGTCAACACTTCAGTTCTCCTCAGGCTTCTCTATCAGGGTTGTCTATTCATTGGGGTTGTCTATCCGATGGGCATCACTACAAAGTTCTACTCATTGGGTAACACTATAATTCTGGCCATCGGTAATGCTTGTGATTCTTCTCGTCAGTAATACTTGTCATTTTATTTTCTCAGGCATCATTGTGACTTTTCTCTTGGGTTTCTCTGTTCATTGGGTTCCACTAGCCATCCGTTTTTGTAGTCACTTAGTGAATGCTAGTATTTTATGCATTACTGGAAGCATAATCTTTATCTCTCTGATTCTGTGAAGTATTTGACACTTTGTATATAACCAATTAGATTATATCAAGTTGACATCAATGACAATACAATCCATTAACTGATTTAATGTCTTGCATTATCTTTCTGCATTTTGGTGATCAACTTAACATCTTCAAACATTCAATTAGTTACATGTCATCAATATCTGCCTTTGGAATTGATGGAAACACACTACACTATCACACTATATTATTACTAATACAATATGAAATATAAGAGTTGAAGTTCACCAATCTCTCCTATTATAACTAATACAAATGTCTAACTCTCGGTAAGCTCATATAGCTTAGATTTGTTTCTTGCAGAGTGTGTTCTTCAATCTCCAATCCCTTTACTAGATAGATGTAGCAGCTTCTGTCTCTATTCGTGATATGTGCTTTGCCTTGACTGTTCCTCTCCTTGATAATCCCTTTTTCCTTTGACAATGAACTCTCCCTTAGTATGTATTCTATTTGTCTTGTTACTTCTCTCCCTTAGATGGGTATTTCATATGTAATAAATCCCTTTGGATAATGATTAACTGTCCATGGATAATGATATAATTTCTTTTTGATAATGAGATAATCTCTCACTTTTGATATTGAGAATCTCTCCCTTTTGATATTGAGATAATATCTCCCTTTGACAATAATGCCAAACAATCTTCCATATCATCTTCCATTCCTTTTTATAATATACTCCTTGAATTTACCTATCCATCAACAATACATTGAATCTGGTGTTTTGTGTAGGTATGTACCTTGCTGTGTATAGATGTATCTATTGCTATCTATCTCAGTGCTTCATCAACATGAAGGATCTTCTGATTTGTGTATAGGCTGATGCAATCTCCTAGTCAGCTTACTAACTGATAGAAAAGGGTTGGACCCCTAGTCTCTGTCTCAGGTACTCAAATGTATCTTTCGGTAATAGCTTTGTAAATATATCAACTAATTGTTCCTTTGATTGAACATATTCCAGTATCACCCCCTTTTCTTACACTTGTTCTCTTAAATAGTGATACTTGATATCAATATGCTTAGTCTTAGCATGCATGACTTGGTTCTTAGAAATTTTAATTGCACTGGTATTATCACAATATATAATCATTGGTTCAAGAATATTCATATTCATACCTTCCAACAACTGTTTGATCCATGTAATATTAGATCAATTTGCAGCAGCAGCCACATATTCTTCTTCTGTAGTAGACTAAGAGATGTATCCTTGCTTCTTGCTGATCCATGTGACAAGTCTGTCACCCATGAAGAATGCTCCTCCAGTTGTGCTCTTTCGATCATCAATGTTTCCAGCCGAATAAGCATTTGTATAGACTTGTAGCTAAAAGTTTCCTTCTCTTTTATACCATAAGCCATAGTCTTTGGTGTTCTTTATATATCTCAGAATTCTCTTGACAATAGTCATATGTGATTCTTTGGGGTTAGCAGAGAATCTTGCAACTATTCCAACTGCATGTGCTATATCTGGTATGGTATGAACAACATACATTAGTTTGCCAATCATTGATCTATAAAAGGTGTGATTTACCTCATTTGACTTATCTTCCTTTGTTAGGTTACATTTGGTAGCCATAGGTGTTCCAACTGGTTTGGAATCTTCCATCTTGAATATCTTCAACACTTCCTTGATGTATTTGGACTGAGTGATATATATGCCTGCATCTTGTTGAAGAATCTGTAGACCAAGAAAGAATTTGATCTCCCCAAACATACACATTTCAAACTCTTTTGTCATTTCATTATCAAAGTATTTGCTTAACATTTCATTTCCCCCAAAAATGATATCATCAACAAATATTTCAGCAATCGAAATATTACCATCAGTATCTTCTTTTAAGTACAGATTGCTATTTTCACTTGTTCTTATAAATTCAATGCTAATGAGATAGGAGTGAAGTCTTTCATACTAGGCTCTCGGTGCTTGTTTCAATCCATGCAAGGCCTCATGTAGTCTACATACCATGTTTCTCTTGTCTGGATCAACAAACCCTTCTAGTTGTTCAATGTATACCTCTTCTTCTAGTATTCCATTTAGGAATGCAGATTTGACATCCATCTGGTATACCTTGAAT
>MU224375.1:564134-585259 GCA_018584345.1 Thuja plicata
TAACTCTTGAAATCTGTGTTGCATTAATTCATGTTATAAGTCAGATTTGGTGTATCACCTTCATAGTTTTAGGGTCCATTAGGTTATTTCTTTCCCCTTTTCCATATATACAACATTTTTTGTGCAAAGATATTCCAAACCTAAGAGGAACCGGCCTAGAATCCAGAGATTCATTCTCAACCCCATCAACGAGAACGTTTCCATGTTTCAACAGGATAGCTAGATTCTGCATCCAGCTATAGGCGCAATCCTGATTGACAACATCTCCATATCTAAATATAGCTGCTTATATTGAGTTCTTTCAACTATCAATCGATGTTTCAAACTTGAACCTAGCTTCAAAACATCTATCTTTTTTAGAAGAAAATCACATGTGTATTTAAGTTTTAGCAGATATTGTAGATGAAGAACATTTGTAAACCACTTCTATTTTTTCAACTAGTGAACTTTACTTGTCATCTTTTGGTGGACGTCATGCACCATCAGAAGTATTTTATCTTTTTGAATTAGGTATTCTTCTCTTATTTTTACACTTTTTATTTAGTTTAAATCACTAACTTATCAGGTTCCAGTCAACTGATTTGACCTTTTGGCTAACATGTGTCCATTTATTTGTAGTCAGATTTGCTATTATGATGTTCCCTAGAACTTGTGTTGTTATTTATTAATAATATCATTTAAACAGCAGGCGAAAGATTTGTATTGTTAATTAGGTAGGAAGCCATTTAGAAAAATATTCTGGGAAAATTTTACCTACTTTATCTTTATATTTTTCAATTTTAATTAAAGGGTTCATCAACACGCATATTTAGTTTTTTTTTTGCAAATTAATGATTAGATGGAAAGCCTTGTTTTTCCTTTAAATTATATGGATTTCTTAGTTGTTATGGAAACACAATTGCTTACATTTGGTAAGTTGGTAGTTGGTAGTTGGAGTATATTTTTTTAGAATATTGTTTTGGACATGTCAGCTGTAATGAAAAGCCTTTTTATGGATTGTATTTCTGTAATCCATTTTCCACTAGATATTGTTGATAATTGTTATTTTTTAATGCCAGACCTAATCATCATAAGCCAAATGCCAATTTTGTAAAGTAAGTAAGCTTACAATGATTTATTGCTAAATTGTGGTGCTTTCTTTGTTTTCTTGTTGGTGAATCACTTGTATGCTTGATTGAGTGCAGTTCCAGGTGGTGTTTATTGTGATAAACTATGACATAGCATATCGATTGTGAATCAGTATCACTTTTTTTCTTATTTTGTTTTTATACATTTTCTGATCTATAAAGATATGGCTAGTTTCACTTACACTTCAATTTGTTATGTTATGTTTGACATTTTTTTGCTTTCTCTGCAGTTCCTCAAGTGCCTCCCCCTCAAATAGCTTCTGACAATGATCCAAACAATACAACTGTGATTTCATCTTGCTATTGCCTTTTTGCATTCTGAGTAGGATTCATCTTTATTCATTTTTAAATGTTTATTCTCGTGACTTTTGCAGATCTTTGTTGGTGGATTAGATCCATTTGTTAAAGATGAAGCTTTGAAAAATATGTTTGCCCAATTTGGAGAAGTTATACAAGTGAAAGTACCTATGGGAAAATGTTGTGGATTTGTTCAGTTTAGTAGTAGGTACTAACTATTCTTGAAACTTTCACGAGTGTCACTTCTTATGTTGAATGCTTAGAAAATGTATAATCGCTAAAATTAAGCTAAGCTTTGAAATTTGTTTTGTTTTGTAATAATTGATGTCCTTGAATTTGGAAGCAATAAGGTTGATAGTAAATTATTGGCTTTAGAAATGGTCTTGTAGGTCACTTCAATAAATTATCTTTAGAATTTTTTCATGCACCTGTGAAACCTTAAATTATGTCTCTGCAGAGCCTGTGCAGAGGAGGCTATGGTAATGCTTCACGGTACTGTACTTGGTCAACAATTAATTCATCTTTTATGGGGACAGAGTTACAACTTTGATAGTGATTATGCTGATTTCGAACATGATGTGCGTGATATTTATAGTGCTAGCAATGATAAACTTGAGGTAAGTCAAAGAACAACTATTTTTCGTAATACCTTCTAATCTTCTAGTATTTTTAAAGAAAATCCTTTATCTTTATCTTCCTTCAATTAAAATAATATATTTGTTAAACATTGTCAAAATGAATGATTTGCATATATATATATATATATATATATATATATATATATATATATATATATATATATATATATAAACCTCAAAGTCCTTATGTTTGCAACACTCTATATCTCAGATTCTTTATATTTGCAGCATTTTGTACATGATCTTGCAAACCATGGTAATCTGAAGAATGTTTCTTAGCTATACAAATAATCATGCCAAGAATCATAAACAACACATCTCAGAAGGAACATCTCTTTCTCTACTTAAGGCAAACAATTCACTTTGATCTCAGATTTATAAACTCAATTGTATGTGCATGACAAGACACAACTCTTTGCTTTACATTTTTTGTTTGATTACTTCACATTAGAAATTATTTCTATTATGCACACTCACTGCACTATATTAATTGAACCTTAGCATCATTAAATATAACTCTCTTACTCTCCATTGATTGTGTAGTCTCAAAAATAGTTAATAACTGTTTGGAAGAGTTTGCATTTAGTTTGCAGTTACAACTGTACACTTGATGGTTATCAATTACAACCTAACTTTAAACAAATAGAACTAATCCCTAATCTTTGATTGCTGAACAGGAAGGCATTTGCATATTGCTTTCAGACCAAATTTTAGACAACAACAGAAATAAAGTTTGTTGTTAGTTACAACCGAATTTAGGAAATTGTTACAACTTAATGTAGTTAGAATTGAAGTCTTATAACCAATGCCTTAACATTCCTTTGTACAAGAATCTAGTAATAAGTTCTTTGATATAACAAGTTTGCTGAAAACAATACATGGTTCCAAACAAAACAATAGACTCGATATACACACATATCGATCTGACTGTAAACATGTTCATAAACATTATTTCAATCACCATGATGCATTCAAAGACATCTACAATACCAAAATACATGAAGTCACAATATGAAATCAGAACATGTAATGCACAGATTGACATCAAGATCAAAGGTATGTGTTTGTCCTTCATCACCAATTCAATCTGCGGCTATCAGACTAGGATTTCTGTAGATTTCATGCATCTTATTGACATCAATGACAAATTTGCTAACACAATGTACACTAATTCAAATTCATGTGAATCACTAATGAACATGTAAAAGACCCCGTATCTAAATGCTTAAAAAATTTTAGGAATGTGAAACGAATTTTGAGAACTTGAAAAAAATATAGAAAAAAGAACATACCTAAAAGGTCTTTGAAGATTGCCCAAATCTTTCTTCTAATATTGCAATAATGTAACTTTGGGTTACTAGTACTTGTTAAGCTGTTACAATTACAAGCTGGTTCCCCACAAATTCAATAAAAATAAAAATTACAATAATGCAACTTTGGGTTACCAGTACTTGTTAAGTTGTTACAATTACAAGGTTCCCCACGCCAATCTCTATGGGTTAATGTGACCGACGAGGTTTGAGTTACCTCAACTGGAATGTGTCCCTAGTGACCAAGTTTGCAACAACAGTTGTTTTGATAAGAAGAACATGAATACAACTTGTGGTAGTGGCTACAGAAGAAAAGCGGATACAAGATGATTTTTAAGATTTTTAAGAGCATATTCAGAATTGTTAGAAGCAACCATCTTCCTAGTCTTGGCAACTTGACAGAGAGGTAATCCTTCTCCTTTGAAATCTCCATTTAGGACGATGGTAAAAGCACTATCATGTTTGTGTCTTTCCTTAGAATAAGTAGTCATCAACTTGGACCTTTTTCTCTTCCTTTGGTAAGTTTTAAAAGGTTGGGTAACTAGCCCATAGGTAAGTAATGCTTGCCTTTATAGATTTTTCCACTAACCAAAGGCTTCTCATTATGCTCACAATTTGCTTGATTTTTGAATTTCAAATTGTGATGCCAAATCTGAATCCTCTTTTGTATTTGCTATGACACGTGCATAGTACCACTTTGATTTGCACTAATACATTTGGTACAAAATTACAACGGTAGTGCCGTTGCAGTTTTTCCGTCACAACCTTGTTGTCGTCGCAATTGCGACGGTCTGCCGTCGCAATTGTGACGATGACAAGGTTGTGACAGAAAAACTGCAACGGCACTGCCATTGCAATTTGGTACCAAATGTATTAGTGTTGTTTACCAAGAGCATTTTGAAGGATCTGTATGCTGTGATATTTTTGCTTTTTGATGGGTGATTGTTGGTTTGTTTGCTATTTTGAGCTAGGGCCTATGACTTTGTTAAATGCATTAAACCATTTTGTTGTTGTCTAGCATCCATGTTATCTATTAGGTGGATGATTTGGTAGTTTGTAGGTCATTGTAGAAGTGTCTTGATTGTTTCATGTGCCAAATAGGTTGCAATAGTGTGACTTTGTTGAATGCATTAAACTATTTTTTAGTGTCCATGTTAGCTATTGGGTGGATGATTTGGTGGTTTGCAGGCCATTGTAGAAGTGGCTTGATTGGTTTATGTGCTGCATAGGTTTGTAACAGTGATGTAATGTTCCAGTTAAATTTATAATGGTGTGGTAAATAGTGATGCAATATGAGCACAACTTGTCTTTGTGTGTCATGGGAGGTCTTTGCCTCACTAAGTGATTTTGATCTGTAACACCTCTCTAATCCTAACACAATCTACTAGGTATTTCAATCCTAAGTTTGTATTTTGATTCCATTGGATTGATTCTATCAGATGCTTTAAGATCTTTTTATGTTCTCTATTTCACATAGGTGAGTCTAATATTGCATTAGGTGTTTGTGTAGGGGTAATTATCTAATCTATTTTGGTAGCTTAATTCAAGGTTGGAACAAACTAGCCATTGGAGGTAGTGTTTTTATGATTGAAGTTGTTTTCTATGACCTTCAATGTGAAGGTGTAGGAACTTTCAATTTGATGCTATGAGTTGTGGAGATAAGACATTGAGCAAGCCCTAGGTTTTTGAGGGTTTTTTGGATTTTTTTGGGGCTTTTGGCGTTAGAAGCCTCCTATATTAAAATTGATTGTGGATTACTTACTTTGAAGTCATTTTTTGTGACTGTTTTCAGTTTTGGAGGATTGGGGAGAAGTTTAATGGGTAGTTTCTTTGTAAATCTACTTACTTTTTGATGCTTGTGACAGTAGGTTTGTTAAGGAAGTCCATTTTTGTCCAAATAAATTTATGCTAAGCTTTTGGTATATTGTGTAACTCCAAAAAGGGTATCTAGAAATCTATTTTATTTTCCAAGTCTTTTGGAAATTTTGGGAGATAAGGTCCAAAAACCCTTACTACTGTTCTATTTAGCCCTCTAAATTGCTATAAGGAGTGATTAAGTTCATTGGTCAAAGTCTCATTTCATGTTTTCCCTAGCTGTACATTTGAATAGCCTTTAGGCTTTTGAGTGTTTGTGAGTATCTTATTTGTTGGATTGAGTTTGTGAACTCCTCTTTCCCACCACATCTATGCCACCTCTGCATCACACTGGGACTATTCTACAGGATGCTAAGGGCCATTCGAATCAATAGAGAAGAGGCAGAGAAGAAAGATGCTTCAGGGTTCTGCATAGTGTTGATGTTCCAGGACACAACAATAATTTTTCATAGTTCACTTGTTTCTCAAATTTTGAGCATTTCAAATAGATTAGTGCTTTCATTTTTATTCAGCCTTTACAAGACCAGTATCGAATGAGATTCATACTGAGAGCCAGCAAATGAATATAGGGACCATATTAGGGGTTGAGATTTGAAGTTCCAAGCAGTGAATAAGAGTGTGAAGATTTTATTCATAATTAAATACAACAAAGGCTCTCAAAAGAGCCACAATGGTACCATAAATGGACACATGAATAATAAGAGCATAATTAGTGCTAGTATCACTAAGTCATAGCCCACATGAATACATCGACACTCACCTAAGACCTAGATTAAACTTTCCTTAACTGGGAATCAAAATTATAACAAACTTATCAATTCAATACAAGGAGACTTATATTTTGCACCAATAGAGATAAAAGTCAATGCTAATTTAACACAAGGTTTCTCGGTGATTAAACATATTGAAATCAGCATTGAACTTATATTAAAAAATCTCTAACTTATTGGATTTTTATAACTATACATTCTACTGGTCATTTAAGTTATCTATTCAATAATAGACATAACCTAAGTGGATCTACAATGACTATTTCAAAGGTCTACAGGGGGAATCAGATATTGTAAATTATAGTAAGCGAATGAGAATTCAAGGTAATTGTCCCAAATCTCCAATGCCATTATAGATAGTGTTTATTGGAAAAAGGGGTCGATGTGCGTCGAACTTCCAATATACTTTTGCCAACAAGGAAATAACTATAGTGTTTTTCCAATTATTAAACACCTCACATAATCGACAACCTCTCTACTTTGTCACTGTATTCATCAATATGTATAGTTAGACTCCAGGCAGTGGATGGTGTTCACTGTTTTGGATACCCCGTTGTTGCAACCCTAAAGCCTTATTTAGGGAACATTGGTTGGCCTAGGAAATTGACTAGGTTGGAATCAGAACCCTTATCTCAAGAACTATCTTACATTTTTGGATATCTGATCATACTGTTCATGGTGATAAGAGCAATAATGCAGTGTGATAGCTGGGCCATACCTCCATTGACTTGTTCACCTTCCCAATAAAAAATCTGCCTTCTTTTGGGGATTTTTTTTCCAACACAAAATTGAATATAAAGCGATGCATTAGTGTTCTGAATGCTACAACAATTGGGAAAATACCAACATGGCTACAAACCACACTATTTCATTAGAGGTTAATGGAAAGCAGAGGTCAAATGAAAATGTTAGCCAGATGATTCATTCTATTCTCCATTTTCATTTCTTTTCTTCTGCAAAAACTATAACTGAAGTTTATAACGTAGAAGAATATTTAGAGGAGCACTCACGTGGAGGATGGAAGACCTTTCCTTTCATTATCAGTACTTCAAAATTTCTTTTATCATAGGTCAGAATTATTCAACTTGAGATGATTTATGTTTGTTGTGTTTAATTCTTGACTGGTGTATGTAGGAAATGAGCTATGTGCCGTAGCAGTAATCACAGGCCTGTTTGAAAATATGATTGTTTATTTGATTACGAAGTTCAACATAAAAATTATTGAGGCCACTCATATCATCAATATCTCTAATGGAGGGAATGATCTATCTCCATTGATTGGGGCATTTCTTGCAGATGCTTATCTTGGCCACTTTTGGGCTATCTCCATTGGTTCATTTCTCTCCTTTGCTGTAAGTAATCCATTATTATTTCATGGCCATGACTAGCTGTTATTTGTTACACGTTGATCTATGATTTCCCATGTACAATGTTTACTCTTTTAACCTGGTCATGCAAATTCATGTTGACTAGAATAATAGTCACAGCTAATGAGATTATTCTTTTATTTTATTATTTTCTTATTTATATAATGCTTCTGCCAAGATTAGAAATGAAATGAGTGATGTTGCTAGCAGGCTCAAAACCTTTATTTTATTTTAGTAGTTGTGCTATTTAATGTGACATGGAACAAAATACTTTGACATGAGTGTGGTTGCGTACTATTCTAAAGCACCATAATTTCCTTATATGATTACAAAATTATAATTCATAATATTTGACTGTGTCTCCCACTTAGTTTTGTTTGCAATATTGTGAACATCTGCCAGAATATTAATCTTTACTATTTCTATGATATAGCTTACATTGGGTAGTAAGTTGATAGAGGATTGTGAGAAAATTAGATATTTTATATTCAACTAATAGAAAATGATTCTATTGTGACAACAAAAGAGCATTCACTGATCCTCATGTCATTTGGTTGAAGGATGACTTTTTTGGCTATGTTCAATTTGACAAACTGCACAGATTTCCTATAGAAGTCAATGGTTATTTTCTTTTTTATTATCCTGAAATGGATTTTTTCCTTCAATATATGTAGCAATTATTGGTTGTAGATTTTAATAAAAAGTTGCATTTGTAAGGAAATGCTTCTAAAAATAGGGTATTCTTATTTATTTTTCAGACATTATACATGTCAAATCTATTTAAAATCGCCATGGTTCAAGCCTCTAAAATTACTAGTGTTGATGGGTGTATGAATTTGAAATCTTTCAGTTCACAATATTTGATAACCCAGTTGAATTCCCTATTATATTTGTATTTGCAAGCTCAATGTTTTCATGTGCTCCATATAGATTTTTTAAAAAGATGTATCAAGATAAATTGGTGCAAAGGAACTAGCAATTTAGGTCTCAATTATATATATGCAAGGATATATAATGCAAGGAAATATAATTCTTTTAAGGCTCTGGGATTTGTGTTCATTTAATAGAAAAGTATGAAAACAACACTTTAAATTAGTCATGCAGGATTGAATTGATTATTTTAAGCAGGTATTTATACTTTTACAGTTAGGGTTTTGTAGGAGATGTGAATAGCATAACAGTTGGTTCTGGCGTAAATATACAAGACAATACTCTTGTGCATGTTGCAAAACCAAATATTTCTGGAAAGGTTCTTCCCACAATTATTGGGAGTAAAGTTACAATTGGTATGTAGTTATGTTACAGTTACTTTTCATGAATTTATAAATGTAATTATATTATAGTTTCTTTTCGTTAGTTGCTCTTTATTTTTCCCTGAGATGCTCTATAGTATTTTCTCCTGCTCTGCTATGTATTCTACCTCTTGCAACACTTTTTATGTTTCCCCCTGCATTTCTCTATGCTCCTCTATCTTTCATGCCTTCTCTCCTCTATATATTTTCCCTCACCATTGCTTTGTAACTTTCTCCTTGCAATGCTCTGTATATTATTGCAGTATGTTTGATTTCAGAAAGTTATACTCCTTGTATGATAGTGCCTTGCCATTGATTATGGATTAGGCTTTTATACTCCTTGTAGCATCAATACCTGAAAATGGTGATTCATGCAGTTGGAGAGCCATCAAATGACTCTCTTGAGGCTAATATACATCACACCAACTTGGAACCTTAAAAACATGTCTATCTTGATATGAGTTTAGACTTGTTTGAAAAGATCCCTCTTGGGACAGTGAAAAGATATAAATTGTGAACATCAAAGAGTCCATGAATAATGAATACAACTGAAAGATCTCCAAGAGATCTTGGAACAAAGATGGATATAATCCATGGAAAATTTATTATCTTTACCTTGGTAACCTTTTAATATTTAACACTCATAACAGTCTTTGACATACTTTTTTTTGAATGATTGTCATAACCATTTACTATCATAACCCTTGAACTATAGATGGAAAAATTTAAAATCAGGTTTAATGGAAAGTACTAGTATACATGGTATGATTATTGTTTAAAGGGTACTAGCTCAATGGAAGAGCACCTACTTTACAAGTAGGAGGATGGTGGTTCGATTCTATCGTGCCCTAATATGACTAAATATATGACTAAATAAATGACTAATTCAATGACCAAATCAATGACCAAATAAATGACCAAACAAATGACCAAATAAACGACTAAATCAATGACTGAATCAATGACCAAATAAATGACTAAAATAGTTTAGTCATAAATTTGGTCACGAGATAAATGACTGGCAATAAACTACTACTGATCACGTGACCAAATTTGGTCATTTATCTATAATTTTTGGTAGTTTATTTGGTCATATATTTTTGTTTTTGTACTAGTGGTAGTTTGGGTATCTCTTCTATTAGATTGTTGGTTTCTTCGGTAATCTTTGCTATCACCTCGGTCAAACTTTTTTTCATATGATCTGTCATTACTTCTGCCATCTTTTCTTTTGTTAGGACATCTTGTAGAAAAGTGTCCAACCTCTCTACAATTACAACATAAAAGTGGTAATTTACCTTTGTATCTACCTTTGCCTCTCTACAATCTTCTTGCCATTAGTGCTTCAATCTCATCAAGTCTTTGATCCTCATTATCACTTTCACTATCATTCCTCATAGTGTTTCTATGACTTGACTTACTTATTTTCAAAGAATATTTGAATGCAGACTCTATAGATGGTAAGACACTATTATAAAAGTTATTCATCTCAAATGAAATCAGTCTACCAATCAGACTATCTAGAGTGATAGTATTGTTTGCAACTGCTCTCATTTATTTTATAAAAGATACTCTAATAGCATATATAGGCAGTAATGTTCTTAGGATTTTACTTACCATTGTCTCTTCTTCAAGTAAACCTCCAACTCCTCGGATAACATTGACTACCTCTTTGATTCTACAGCTATACTAAGTGATGTTTTCTCCTTCTTTCATCCTTAGGTCATCAAACCTCCCTCTTATGATTTCTATCTAGGCTCTTAGTACATTAGCATCTCCTCCATGTACCAGCTTCAATTTATCTCACATTTGCTTTGCAAAGGTGTAGGTTTTGACATCTTCAAACTCAACATCAGAGAGTGAGGAAGCAAGCTCTATCATAATTCAATTATTTTCACATTTTTCTCTCAATTTCTCAAGAGTGTGAGGTCCTGGATGAAACACATATTTAGTATCATTACCAATACCTGATAGGTGGAGTCTAATTCTTCTTTTCCATGAAGAAAAGTTGTCTTTATTCAACTTGGGCACATCTCGCTTGTTCATCTTGTGATCTTTTGCTTGAGCTTTTAAACTCCCTTTATAAGCACACAACCTCTGATACCAATTGTTAGAATAACTGAGAGGGGAGGGGGGATGAATCAATAGCCTAAAAAATATTCCAATAAATCAACCCAAAAAGCTTACTACCACAATATTAAGCCTCTAGTTATCTTTAGTCCTACAAGATGTATGCCTTCAAATAAAATTATCAAATAACTACTGCTCGGAGTTCACTGTTAAACCTTATTCTTAATGTTTACCGAATAATAGTCTTTCATTTACCAAAAAATAGTAAATTTCTTAGTGTATATCGATCAATCCAGATTAGTTATGTGTAATGAAAAACACTAAAGTAATGACTCATAAACACATTGACACATGCATTTTTAACGTGAAAACCCTGTTAAGGGAAAAACCACTTGGGACTGGTAACCCAAAATTTTCACTCTTCTGAAGTGAGCTCGGTGAAGAGCCAACCTTGTTAAAGGTTACGAACACACTATCAGGTGTGACCTTGTTAGAGGATTTAAATATAATAGTTTGTCACTTGATATCGGGCATCTCTATGCTACCATCTATGACCAAACCCAATGTAGTTTGTCAAATGGTATCTGACATCTCATGCTATCTTCATGATCAAAATTTTTGATACTCCTTTTGATGTATTTCAATATAGAAAGGACTGTTAAGTCCTTCTTGGTTAAGACACTTTTTGGATCAATGGTTAAACTTAAACAGTAAATGATCTATTCACACATACAACTTATACTTGCAGATTTTCAGATCTATTGTAAGCTCATATTACCTTTCTGATCAATATGTCTTTTCAATACCTTTTCTCCACTTCTTTCTGTTCGGTGATGCTGTGCTTCTCTGTTGCTCGGTGTCCACAAAAATCTTTAGCTCTTTCCCCAGCTTGATTGATCAGGATTGTACGAAGTTGTTCTTCATTAGTTTCTCTTCAGCATCCTTCTTTTTTATTCACTCCCCTAATTCATAATGAATTAGATTGTCTCTTTATAGACATGATATCATTGTTTCTCACTTCTTGATTTTCTTATTCTTGGCGTGATCCATAATCTTAGCCAATCTTTCTTTAAAGCTTTACTCTTGTTTTATCTCATAGAAATCGTCTTGCCAACTGGATAAAACAACTTTAAATATTTTACTTATCTCTGGCTTTAACTTGTCGATTAAAACAATGTCAACAACTAGTTAATTCTATTTTTATCTTTTCCAGCTAAGTATTTTTTCATTTCTAAACTTTTTTTATTTTCGGTGTTTTAACTCTTTGATAGCTTCGGTCAAAACTTTAGTTCTCCTTGGGCTTCTCCATCGGGGTTGTCTGTCCATCGGGATTATCTATCCGTCGGGCATGACTACAAATTTCTACTTGTTGGTAATGCCTATTGGTTTCTTTGCTCGGGCATCACTGTGACTTTGCTCTTGGGTTTCTCTATCTGTCGGGTTCCACTAGCCATTGGTGTTTGTATTCACTTAGTGAATGCTAGTCTTTTATGCATTACTGAAAGCATAATATTTATCTCTCTGATTCTCTGAAGTCTTTGACACTTTGTACATAACCGATTGGATTATATCAAGTTGACATCAATGACAATACATTCCATTAACTGATTTAATGTCTTGCATTATATTTCTACATTTCGGTGATCAACTTAACATCTTCAAACATTCAATCAATTACATGTCATTAGTTAATCGAGTACAATGATACCCGAGTAAGTAGACTATACCGAGCACAAACAATACTGAGCTACTTAAGCATAACCGAATGCCAATATAACTGAGATACACAGTATACACCGAGCACCAATGAACAACATTTACCGAGTGGAATAAAGTCCACATAAATTTTTTTATGTCACATTAATCTAGGTAACAAATTTTGAGCTAACATAGATAACGGTTTAAATGATCAAGGAGGACATTAATTATGGATTTCCAACATTTATTTTTTATGTCTCCTATGTTTATTTGATCAATGTAAATTTTGTAACCGTTGATCTTAGGGTAAAGATGTAAAATGTTGAACCCTAATTAGGTCATATCATTTGATATATAAATGTATAGATGTCAAATTTTTTTATGGATGTTGATCAATAAATGATCAAGTAGCCACCATACTATAGACATCAAAGATCATCCAAGGGATTCAATGACAAAGACCACATTGCTGAATCAGTTTACAGAACTAAGGCAAGGCTACCAAGTAGAACAGAGAAGAAGGTATTATCATTCACATTGAGGTGATATGTTTTGTATGAACTTAATGGATCTGTATGAACAATTTTGATATTGTATTTGTTTCAGATCAAATTTCTGTTACTCTCTAACAATTGTAACAGATACTTAAATCTCTTAATAGAGTAGACTTAACAGTCTTTTTATAAATCTCTTAACCGAGTGCACACATAGATTGTGTTGCTAAATCCTCCCACGAGGTAGATCTTGTTGATCTTTTTGTTACTCCTAACAAGTTAAGATCATCAAAGTGATCATTTTGTAAAGCTTTAATAGACTACCTTTATTACTACAGTAGTGAAGTTTTGTGGGTCTCATCCCCAACGTAGTTTTTACCTTCTAACAGGAGTTTTTTGCAATACCAAAATACAAGTGTCAAGAGTACTTAATTGTGTGTATTTGTAATGCTTATTTTACATGAATTTACATTTTAACATTGATATTATGTGTTTAGATTAAAAAATCTGCGTAGTTGGTTAAAACAGTACAATGAATGCAAAGATTTGTTTAAAAGTTTTTAAGAGTACTGATTCACCCCTCCCCTCTCAGTATACATCTTTTCTATTATCTTAACATTGGGAAAAAAATTGGTATCATAGAATCTTATCTTATTTTTAAGGTTTAACAACTAAAGAGAAAGATATTATAATGAAGAGGTATACAGTTGAAAAAACTATTGAGAATCAGAAGTTACAACTACAGATCTATGTCAAAAAGTTTAAGGAAGCCAAAGAGAAACTTAGGGAGAAGATGATTAAGAGGAAGAACATGGAACTTCACTTTCGTGAGGTTGATTATCATGAAGAAGAGATTCATGACCCATTTGATACATCTAGATCTGAATTTGGTAGCATATCGATGCATCTGAAGGAATAATATCAAAGCTATCTGAGAGCAATCAACAACTTACGGAACAAGTGAAAGCACTATAGATCAGACAAGATACACAAATGGTTAGAATGGTTGAAGTATTGAATGATGCAAAGAAATCTGAACAAGATAGAAACATGGATGTTGATGACAAAAGACAGATGACTGAAAAGTCACAAGAGAAAGAAACTGAGATATTTAGACTTACTGAACACTACTTTGAGATCACCAGTCAAGTGGTTGCTATGAATCATGAGGCTAACCGAGTGAACATTGAACTTGCAAAAAGAATAGATGATATTGGTGTATTGAAATAAGAAAATGAGAAACTCAGAAATAAAATGAAGATGTTACAACAACATAATGAAGTGATTAAGAGATTTGAAGAAAGCACTAAGAGAATGGATGAATTTATGAACCATCAAAGAAGACTGAATAATAATACCGGATTAGGGTATACCAAGAAAGGTGAATCGTCAAATCAAGCTAAACAAAGGAATGTATACTCAAATCCTAAGCCAAAGAATCCCTCTTTCCATCATTGTGGAAAAATAGGCCACACATCAAATGTTTGCAGGAGCAAGACAAAAGGTATTCCTAGAAACCCTCCTAAATTCAGGGGTATTTGATATAACTATAATAATAATGGAAAATAGACACATGTGTGTAGATCCAAGTTGAACAAACCAAAAAAGAAACCATACATGGATAAATACTGTCAAAATTGCAACATGAATGGTCACACAACTAAAGCATGCATAAATAACTCAAAGCAGATCTGGAAGCCTAAAGGACAAGATTCGGTAAACCAACTGAGAATACAAGGAAATGCTTATACATGGGATTACACCACTTGGAGAAATTGTGAATCATATGGTAAATATGGACATATAACATCAAACTATATGAGACTATGGTGAATAAAATCTATGAATTGGTTAAACTCTGGAATGACATGTTCTCACTATCAGAAAGTCGGTCACTTAAGCAGAGATTGTGAAGACTGAATACAAACTTAGGGGAATGGTAATAAAATTGATGAAATTGTGAGGATAAAGAATCAAATGTGGAGAAAAGAATCAAATGATAATGCAAGACCAAGCACAATAGTCGGCGATAACTCATCCAATGGGTTAGGTGGCTCCATCGTCTCCAACTGAGCAATACAAGCAGGTATGGAAATATGTTTTACAATTCTATATCTTACATAAGTTCCTATATTTATTGCACATATACCAAATTAGCATGAATAAAGATGCACTATGGTATTACATATTTGATTACTATGATCTAGTCTAGTCGGTTAATATGTACCAAGTTTAAAACTGTTAGTTGGTGAAAATGTGATGAGACAACCGAGTATTTCTACCATTTACCAAGCTGAAGCATTGATAGTGTTAATCAAGCTTATTTTTTGTTCACCAAGTAGTTGGTGAAGCACATTTAATGCACCACCCTAAGTTATTTTCTATAAATTTGGTTGATGTGAGCTCATTTGTTCACAATGGGATCATAGAGAAAAATAGAGGATAGAGAGAAAAGTAGTAGAAAAGTTTATTCGAGCATTCAAAAAATATTTCAATACATTTCAAGCATACAAAGGTTAGTTATTGTGCATTTTTAACTCACCGAGTCATTTGATCATCATTTTATGGAATCCCTAAATTTAAAAATCATGACATCTTCATCTCACACAAAGAAGGCTAAGATGGTCAAGGAAAAGAAGGTTGTTTTGATCAAGAACTCCACCTGCACAAAACCTAACTACAAGATCCATCTACAAGTCACAACAAAACTAGATAATCAAGGCATATTTTTGTCTATTTTTCCTAGGGTTTTTCTAGTGCAAGACTTTCGTGCATACATACACTGCAAGATTGGAGAAATCAGATATTTTGAGCTTATGTTAACCTACCAATCAATGTGTACAGATGGAAAGCTGAAGGAAGACCATAAACACTTAGAGGTTAAAGGGTTAACTTGTGCCCTATATTTCCCAAAGGTCTTTAGGAATGAATGGATCGACACTGTACTCAATAGAGTACATGATGGAAAGATATGGCTGGATGAACCTAAATAGATAATCAAGGATTCCATTCATGCAATAATAGGATATCCCATATGTTGCAAAGCCAAAGCCCTCAGACACCTACTGAGAACCAAGTTGGAGAAGCTTACATTAGCCGAGTGGGATGGTAGAGGCTTGAAGGTCAATTTCATCAAGGATGGTGAATTCAGATTTGGTGCTTATGCCATTGGGTATAAGATATTTTAATCTAGCAAGCCTAATAGTGTACCATGTGGAGCTGTGGATATAGCTTACAAGATAGTGAAGAAGGGTCTACAATTTGATCTTTCTGAGCTATTGCGGAAGAAATTCAAGGAGAATATGAGTACCATAAGGTCAGCAAGGATAAACACATGTAAGTTTGGTTCCTTACTGCTATGCATATTCTTCTATATGCAAAATTTCTTCCCATTAATCGGTAAATTTAAATGGAAGACAGATAGACCGGTTACAGTACATATAGATGAAATAATTACAAGCCTAGGAGAGAATTTTGAGCTAGTAATGAATGATTACTTTGCTAAATTTAAGGATAGAATGGAGAAGAGATCCTAGATTCCATAACAACTTGTAGATAAATATCAAGACGATATATGTTTTTCTAGTAGATACAGATACAAAATTGATAAAAGAAGCAGATCTGAGGATTGTGTTGGTTCCTTTTTATGTTGAAATAGAAATAACAACCTCCTCTTTCTTTAATGATTGTTTTTATAGAGGAGCCACCTCCAAATATTTGTTCATGTAAGAAAAGGACCAACTAACAAGCACTCTCTCAATACTTATCTTCTTAAGGTCTTGCTACACCAAGGGGGGATACCCTATTATACCTATTGATCTATCCAATTTGGTACTATCAAGCAGTGATCTAACAATGACTCAACATGACTGGGAGATACTAGATAACTGACTAATTATCTATTGAACATCAACCTTGAAATGGAGCATGAGATAGAAAATGTAACAAACTTACACAAATATAGACTTAATGGATTTTAAATGTTTGTTTATAGGAAAACATAGTCAATGTGCAACTATTTATGCAATAAAACAAAACTTATCAGCTTCAAATCAGTGCTTTATCCATTGGGCTATATAGTCTGACTCAGATACAGTATACTAAAATTAATGTTCACCAAAGATTTCAAATCATAATACAACCATCCCAAAACCCCTACTACTAATAGAATCATGGCATGTGTTAGATGAATCTATGTATAAATTAGAGCCTAATTTAATCTGATCCTAGATCAGAACTCTCAAATAAGTACATAAACACAGACAAAACTATGCTAATGAATCATAAAATTCATAACTCATATGACACATAACACAGGAGAGATTGGAATCTGGATCTTTGTATTAAATTAAGAAAATCTTATTTCAGTATACAAAAAGTACTCAGAGATAACCTCTTCAATAACCTGCAAAAGATCTCTCAACCTTTTATTTTAGACTTCTTACATTATCTAGTATAAATTATGCTATCTTTCCCCTCTTGACTGAAAACTTTACAAATGGTTTACAATATAAATTTTCCAGCCCCTTCCAATGATCTTGGAAATCCTTTTATAGAAGAGGATTGCAACAAACTTTGGATAATTTGGACTAAGGACAAAATCAACGACTCACTTAAAAGACAAAATAGCTAATAGAGTGATAAGCACTCTTGTTACAATAGATATTTGACAATTTTTGTCTTTTGGCCGCTTGGTACTTGCAACTACTTCATCATTGTTTGGAATGAGCCATCTGGAGTCTATTGTGCTTGATATTGGTGATGTAGGATCTTTACATTACCTATATCATCCAATTGGTTAGGCCACATCATCCACCTACATGTTATCTCTTTCTTCTGGATCAACTATTGTGTACCTGTCTTTCCAAGAGGTATACACCTCATCACTCGGCCAGTTGAAATTAAGGACTTCGTCCTTTCTATTGTTAACATCCTTCCACTCATCACTTGCCTTCTCAATCTCATATGACCAAAATCCAAAAAATGCTCTGGCTTTACCTACTATTTCAACTGTTTGAACAAACAACAATGTACTTTCCATGGTAATTATACTATTTGTTCTTATTGCTAGTGTCTCATTCATTTGCCTATGCCATAATGCTTCATCTTTGATATCTCCATCTTTCTTAAAGAGACTTGGGAACATCTCATACCGGTCCTTTGAATATTCCTTTTTCAGGGCCATTACCTTTGTTATAACAATGCTCCTTCTTATGTCCATGTCCACGAGTAATTTAACACATTTATGAGTGCCAGCCAAAACAATGTCAATATTATTTTCCCTTTTGCAAGTGGTGTGGAAGAACTTCAATTCTCCTCCCTTTCCTTTCCATTTGTTTACCAATTAGTACAAATTATCTTTGTCTGCATTGTATTCATTCATCATGCTGACGATTTTCTTTCCATGTGCATAAATGGCAGTAGGAACCAATTAATGGGTACAATACATAAGGGTGCTGTGTATTTTATTTGCATATTTCTGTTTCACCCATGCATCTACTTCTCTGAAGGCTGCAGACTATTCAACCCATTCTTTATTTTGCTTCTCCAGCTCTGTTCTTTAAGGAATTAGTCTTTCTTTTTCTTTCTCAACCTCCTCTAGTGTGGTTAGGTTTGATGGTGCGGGGGAAGAAGGATAAGTAATAATAGGACTTGATGAGGATGACTGGTGGGGATCTTGTGTAATCCTCCTCTAAGGCACAACTTGCACTATTTTTATTCCCTCTAGGAATACAATCCTATCATCCTGTTGAATAGATTTAATCCTTTCATCATTATAAGCCTTCAGGACAACTTCATATTTTTGTGTTAGGTTCTTAAAAGCATCTTCTTGCCTCTCAGCTACCTTCAAGCTTAATTTGTAGTTTGCAGAGGGCGGTTAGCTTCTTCCACCCTTGAAGTATCTAAAAATATTTTTACTATGAGGCTACTTGTATCCTTAGTCTGATCATCCTCATTAGTTCTCCTTTTATCTTTCCTCTTTAAGGACCATATTGCTAGTTCTACATGATCTTCACTGAACTGGGCACCAATTGATGTCCCACTGGTGTGCAATGGTTTGGCCTCTATCATCACAACATCAAACACAATGGCATCATCCAAATCCCACTGGGGTAAGATGAGGACTCCCTTTTTCTTTACCAACTCCCTGCCCTCCTCAGGGGTTATCTTGTCAAACTTGGTCATCCTCCCCTATTTTACTTCTTTCTCAATGTCTTCTTTGCTCTTGTTAGGTTGAGCTTCTTGCAAATTTTAACACTCTTCCTTGAACTTATCAATGTGGACTTTCCACAGGAATTAAATGAAGGCCCTAGCCTTAACAAAATTGTCACCAGACAAGAATTTCTCACTGGCCTATTTAGTTACAGAGTCCAACTCTTTTCCTACAAACTCTAATACTGTAAGATCTAGAGTTGCATGCTTGGGTGCCTCTAGAACTCCCTCTTTTATCTCCTGGATTGTGACAAAACATGCCCTGTAGTTCCCATCTTGACCAATTGCTCTGCAATATCTTGATCATCCATCTACATAGGAGATTGAGTAGGAGAGTATATGTCACTTGATTGTTCTTTTCCTTCCATCTTCTGCCTCTTTGGAGATGGAATTTTTTGAGCACTAGTATCTACTGGCCTCTTCCCCTTTTGATCAAAATTATTTTCAATCTTAGGTATGATTGTATTATACCCTCTCCATTGGTAGACCACATAATTTCTAGGCAGGACTACCCTTCCTTGTGTGATTCTTCTCAGAATAGCCTTAGCTTTTTCTTGCTTAGTCTCCATCACTTTCTTCTTCTTCTGGTCAAGGGTTTTCATTATATATTCAAACATGGTCATCAGAGACTCAACCTTCTTGGCCCAAGGTTAAAATACCTTCAAGGGATCATAAGATCTGTCAAAATTGTGAATAAAATCCAAAGATTTTTTATACACCAACCATTTTTATTTCTTGATCTCTTGTTCATTCAGGTCAAACTCATTCCTTATGATGTCCTTTGGGAAATTGAATTGGTGATCTAGTGCTAGACACTTGGTTCTCTTCCTGAACATGTCAATAATGAAACCCTCATTATCTGCACACCTTGACACAGATGTTGGTAAATGGATATGGCTCAAAGTATTTATGAAATTGTGTCCATCCCCCCTTTGTAATGATAGAGTGATGGGCTCTGGTGAGGGTAGGGAAAATGCTTCCCTTCATTTTTCCTGTTAAATCTTCTTCTTGTAATCCACCTAGTTGCCTCAAAATCTCTGCTATACCAATCTTTAGTGGCACTCTGTAAGGAAGAACATTTGGGGTTCCCCTGAAAACATAAACCCTGATGACTGTGGAGACATGGTATAAAATTAGATCACCTCAATTATGAACATTTTTAAGTTCTAGAGCATACTCCAAAGGTCTCAAGAGTCTCATCATATTTGTGCTAATTCTAGGGTTTTATTTACATAATAATGATTTAAGCCTAGCAGAAAAAGATCTATCAAAGTTTATGTAGCTGGCCTCCTTTTTGTCCCAAGACAAATCATCACTCCATAGTTGAATAGGTAAATCCTCATCATCCTGAGACATAGTGAGGTCCATTTCTTCTTGAAAGAAATCATCACTATTAAACAAAATCATATGCATCATTAAAGAGTACCATCCCATTGGCTTGAGTATCTTCTTATCCTTGATGCCTATTAGACCCTCATGCATTAACTCAGCAATGTAGTAAGCATAATAAAAAACTACTGACCAGTGGGGATGCAAAATCTGAAGAACCATAAGCATGAGGTGGACAGGAATTGTGGTTTCCTCATCTTATCCTAGCGCATGGCATATGGAACTATACATTCTCCTAGCCTTTCTATTGAAATAGTCTAGTTTAAAAGGCTCTGGTGTATTTGGTCCTACAATAATCAAATCCCCTATTTTATTAAAATATCCTTTCAAAGCCTCATTTCTATAGTACTCTTTCTGAGTCTGGTACACTTGTTTGAAATATTCAAAATCAATGTCTGTTGGAAATAATCAAGACTAACCAAGTTACTGAGAGGGGAGGGGTGAATCACTAATTCTTATACCTTTAAAACATTTCTGCACTTGTATATATTCATTCATCTAATCTACTGCAAGCATGAAAGTATAACCATTCATAACACATAAACACAAAGATTTGGTGACCCAGAAACCTTCCAAATAGAAAGTAAA
>MU224375.1:591638-620953 GCA_018584345.1 Thuja plicata
GGAGATTTATGAAAGACTGTTAAGTCTACCCTGTTAAAGGATTTACAAACTAATTCAACTGTTAGGATGAAATAGTAGATCTTAACTTACAACATTATTGATAAGATCCTTTGAGTACTGATCACCTCCTGTGATAGATATGGCTATTCTGCTCCTTTGCAAAAATGCTCTGCTCTGCTACCTTGTTGCAGTCTCTGCTGATTTCTCTTATTTCGCACTTCCACTTTTTACACTTCAAATGGTATAATACATTACATATATATACCATTCCCATAATTACAATTTACAAGGTCGGCCAAATACAAAATAATAACATAAACTTATTCCTGAGTCGGCCTTTCACAAGTAAACAAAATATTACCGAGTCGGTAGAAGCTCGGGTTCCTCAAGCTGGCTCGGTGATCTTCTGATACTCGGCATCCACTATAATACTCGACATCGTCATGCTCTCGGTAAGAGTAGAAGCTCGGTCCATACTAGTCCTGAAGTGTAGCTTGGAACTCGGTAGCCGCTGGTGACTCAGTAGTAACTGACTTCTCGGTTGGCTCGGTAGTTATGGTGAAGCTCGGTGACTACCGTCTGCTCGGTACATGTTGCTCTTCTCGGTAAATGTTGCTGAACTATTCATATGCTCGGTGACTACTGTTCTGCTCGGTTTGAACTGTTTACTGCTGAGCTTTACAAAGTGATTGCTGAATGCTTGGTATAAGCTGTGGACTGAGTGATGAGCTCGGTAAGCATTCAGAATCGAATAAGTGTTTTCACTGATGACAAATATAACATAATTCCAACAAATGTCATCCATTTGAATTGAGAGGTCACTTAAACTAAATACCTTTCTAATTTCAGCAGCCATGACAATCAACATCACATTCCCCTCTGTATCTCTTAAAACCTTGGATACTCTGTCATATGTATTGGCTATCAAAGTAAATAGGTCTTTATCCATAAATACTCCAGGCACTATTAATTTACCCACATCTAGATCCCATATGTTGCAATCTAGGGAGGGAGCATTCCTCTGGGTATAAGTAGTCTTGAATAAATTTAAACTACTTGTACTAGTCTTGGCATTTTGTCCCATCTACCCATGTCATACAAACCCTCCCCGACTCTAAAATGGGGATGTAATGGAACAATTTTCTTAATTTGGGTAGCATCACCTGTAGACCCACTCAACTGCTATAGAAGGTCATCTTGTACATTTCTATCTTTATATTCTACCTTGCTAGAGATATCAATCCTAGGGGTCATTTTATGAATCTAGGGCTTCTTACGAGAATGATATTCAGATTAAAATAACAATTTTGAGACCTTTTCAAAATCCAAATCTTATTGAAAGCATGAATTTCTATTGTATCATAGAAGACTTACCCATTTTTCAATTTTGTCGCAAAGAGTTCAATATCACTGCAATTATGATCTTTGCTTGAATAACTTTGATGAATTATGGAAGCTTCAAGTTTAAGTGATGAATTATATGGCCTCAATCAAATCAGTCTTTCACATTGAATTCAACTGAAGTGGCCACAAGCTCTGTAATCAATTCACCTTGTTCAAAACTTGCGACTTAATGGTTCACTGATGACCATTTTAAGAACTTTGAATTTGGACCGTAGATCTTCAACAACATCTCCTTCATCAGACTACTCTCATTTCTTCCCAGAAACAACTATTCATTTGGGACATGTGTCAGCACGAATTGATCGCTTAAATGATAGATCTCATGCATCTTCTCCTTAAGCGATCAAGTCGACTGTCAGATTTATCTTAACCTCGCTACAAGTTATTTCACTTTGAGTTTACTAACCGTGGCTGCAACTTCATCAACTTGGACATGCCTCAACACCGCTTAATGGCTTAGAAGCTAGATCTCACGCATCTTTTATTTAATCCATTAAGCAAGGCATCCGATCTCTTCAATAACTGTACCTTCTTTAACATCATTTCTGTGCTGTACATGACCCACCCTTTTGCCATGCATCACCAATATGACTTAATCTCTTATCCTTTAGATGTCAATTACTTTGCCTTTAAGTGATTAAGTTGACTGTTGGATCAATCTATACTTTTTTTGTGTTTAGTTCCTTCTTTACGACCTCAGCCAGACCCACTAGGACATGTGGTGTCACAACTTAATTGCTTAAAGGATATATCTTGTGTACTTTTCCTTTAAGCAATTAAGCCAGCTATTAGATCTTCTTCAAACTTTCCACCTTTTAATCTGTGGTCACCTTCACCTTTAGTGGAATACACATCATCATTAGGAAATGCATCATCATGGCTTAATGGCTTAATCAGTAGATCTTGCACATCTTTGGGATAAGCCATTAAGTCATCCGTTGGATCAAAATAAATCTGTCTGCACTTTAATCAACGACTGTTCATAATATCCAGTCCCACCAATTTCCACATTTCAACACTGCTTAATGCCTAACTGATAGATCTCGAGCACTTTGGGATCGAATAAGTGATTAAGTGGGCCATTAGATCAAAACATATTGGCTCGACAGATAATGAATTTAATAAAAAAATTTGTGGACTTAGACCTAGGAATAATATGGTACCAAAGCGTTAGGTTACTCACAACTTATTTAATACAAACATTTTAAAAGGAACCCATGCGAGACATGACTTTAAGTGGAAAAAAGTAACATGAAATTATAAACCATTTTGACACTTAGGGTTTTAGGATAAAACTTTACACTTTGAGACATGAGACAAGGGTTTTTCAAGTATCCTCATAAAAAGCTTTGCAAAAACAGACCAAGGACTTCATTGCTTGATTTTTTTTTTAACTAGACCTAATAGTGGCTCTTTCTGGGGATGAATACCTCTTGTAGGTGTTACAAGAATTTAGAATCTTGGGGGAAGCAGACCAACCTACTGGAAAACAAAACTACTCACACAACAGGAAAGCAAACTAAGCTAAGACAGAAAGAAACACACTTGCAGAAACACACTATGTACACAATCCTAATGTTCATGGATAATTAGACTTCATGAGAAGAATAACTTCAAGAACTATCTATGAACTGGCAGTTCTAAAATATTTCCAGTAAGGTCTTTTAATAAATATGAATTTTTCCCATACCTTTCATGGACAATATAAGGTCCCAGCCAAATTGGTTCAAATTTTCCATGCTTTCCTTTGTCTTCCAACCTGGCATTCCACATGAGAACATAATCTCCCACATTAAAATGTCTTGAGGCTACTTTCTTGTCATACAATTCCTTCACCTATAATTGAATTTTTGCATTTTTCACAGAAGCTTCCCTCCTGGCTTCATCTAACTCCACCAGGTCATCAATTGTCAATTGCATGTCATTATCAATATCATCATCATAAGTTTGAGAAAAATTATACATCTGCATAAAATTATTTTGGGAAAATCTTGCTTGGATTCCATAGACTAGATCAAAATGTGCACATCCTATGGCCCTTTTTGATGTCACCCTATCTGCCCATACATCCAATGTTAACTTTGAATCCCACGCCTTCTTGTTTGTATCCAGAACCCTTTTAATAATCTTGATGAGACTCTTATTAGTGAATTCAGCTTGGCCATTCCCTTGTGGGTGGTAAGGTGTAGAGTAAGAGGTCTGAATACCATATTCAACACAAAAATTGACATATTCCTCAGATTTAAAACACATGGCATTGTTTGAGATTATCTTCTCCAGTCACCCAAATCTAGTAATTATGTTCTTCAGTACAAAACCAATCACCACTTTACTTGTATCTCTCTTAGTGGGGAATGCTTCCACCCACTTAGTAAAGTATTCTATAGCTACAATGATCCATGAATGTCCTCCACTAGATTTTGTAGCTATCTCTCCTATAAAATCAAAACCCCATTGTTGAAAAGGGACTTGAACTTCCACTAGTGTGAGGGGTACATTACCTGAGAATTTTAGCTTACTAGAGAAATGTTGGCAAGCATCACATATTTTAACAAGTTGATAAGCATCTTTAAAAATATTTGGCCACCAAAACCCTTCTATCAAAATCTTATGTGCAGTATTCTTGGCCATGTAATGGCCACCACACACTCCATTATGCATATCTTGTAGGATCCTGTTTGCTTGTTCTTTATCAACACCTTTAAGTAAAATTCCTTCAGGGTTCCTCCACCACATCTCATCTATGATTAGGGCAAAATGGATTGCTTTCAATTTTAATTTTCTTTTCTTATTCTCATCCATGCCCTGTGGATAGTTCATTCTTTGAAAATAATAAATAATGTTAGTGTACCAGTCACAATGGTCAAGGTTACAAATGAAAGGTCTCTATTCTTCTTCTAGGGTATTGATGTGATTAGTATCCAAGTTTGTACTGGCCATCAATTTTTCTAAACCCATCCCTCTAACGAATTTAGTGATTTGGATTTCTATATTGAACTCTTGAATCCTATTAATCCATCTACATCTCTTTCCTGACACCTCTTGTTGAGTAAAGATGTCTTTAACTGACACTGAAGGAACATAAGCCACTACAATAGCACTTATTAAATAACACCTAAAATATTTCACAACCTTTACTAATGCATAGGCCTACTTCTCAGTTATATCATACTTGAGCTTTGCAGCCTGTAATGATTTGCTAAAAAAGGCAATAGGCTGCTCAAACCCTTCTCATTCTTCTATAACAATACAAAAAAAATAGTGTGACAAGATGCAAATGAAAAAATATTCATGGGCTTTGAATAATCAGGAGTTCTCAGGATAGGGGAATCCTTAATGGCTTTCTTAATCTCTTGAAAAGACTTGGTGGCTTCCCCATCCCATTCCATTTTAGAATCCTTCTTTAACATCTTTGAAATTGGTCTACTTTTCTAAACAAAGTTAGTGACAAATCTTCTGAGAAAATTTACATGTTTGAAGAATGACTGAATTTCCTTGACATTTCTTGGGATGGGCACTCTATCAATAGCAGCTACCCTTTCTGGGTCAATTCTAACCCCTTCTTTTGAAACAATGTGACCCAATAATTTACCTTCTGTCACCCCAAAGATGCACTTCTTGGGATTGAGTGAAATCCCAAATTCTAAGGCTCTTTCAAAAATCTTTTCCAAATTCTCACAATGTTGACCTTCCTTCTTTGAGTAGGCTGTGAGATCATCCTGACAGAACTCAATAAATTTTTGCAGGAAGTCTAAAAATGCAACATCCATGGCCCTCTGGAAAGTAGCCACAACATTCATCAAATCAAAATGCATCCTCACATACATGTATGTTCCCCATGGCATGGTAAAAGCAGTCTTAAACTGCTTTGACTCTTTGACCATAATCTGGTTATACCCAGAGAATCCATCCATCATGGACATATGTTCACATCCAGTGAATCTCTGCAGCATATTCTCTATGTTGGGGAGAGCATAATTGTCTTTTAAGGAAGATATGTTCAAATTTCTAAAATCTACATAGCCTAATATCCCCATTCTTCTTTCTAATAGGGACCATATTATAAACTCATGAAGAATTCCTAATGGGTTTGATTATCCCAACATCTTTCATCTTTTTCAATTCCTGTTCCATTTTAGGCATTAGGGTGGGATTTATGGGTCTTTTCTTTTGCCTAAAGGGCTTGACATCTTCTTTCAATGGAATTTCATGTTGAAACAGTTCCTCATTATATGCCTTTAGGTCATCATATGTCCAAGCAAAGAATTTTTTGTATTTCCTTAAAATATCAGTCAGATCCTTCTTCACCTTGGGTGACATTTTCTTACCAATAAATAAGTTCTTAGGAACTTCTTCTGTTCCCACATTAACTTTCTCCAAATCTTTAGATCTATTTACACATGTAATAGAGTATGGTCTGTCCTTACTATCAAAGGCCCTCTCTAAAACAACTAGTCCTTTTGGGACTTTATTTGACTTTAGATGCAATATTTCCTTTCCCAAGGCAGTGTCCTTTCCATCAATGTTTTTCACATACTTTGTGAAATCTATCTCTTTGTTGTCAAGACCTACCTCACAATACAAGCATCTAATAATATCTACATCATCATCAAACACTTGCCAGCTATCCACATTGTCAGGTATTGAAGGCCTAGTTTGAACTTCTATCTCAAAAATTCTAGCAATGGTAATATCTTCTGGCCTTAAAGCAATGTTAGCTAACAAATCTTCCATTCTATTTTGGCTCCTATCCATCCAGTCAATACCAAATGCATTAAAAATTTCTATCTCATCCCATACTACATTTTGGTACTGATTCAATCTATGGTTCTTTGATGCATATTTAGATTTGATCTGAGATACCACTAGCTTAGAGTCTCCAATAACTCTGATGCATTTGATTCCATGTCTTGCAGCTAGTCTCAGACCTATCAATAGAGCCTCATATTTTGCCACATTATTTTTACAATTAAACAACAAAAAAAAGGAAAATTTGAAGGTTTTTCTAGAGGGAGATATCAACAAAACTCCAGCACTAGCCCCCTCCTTAGAAATGGCACCATCAAAATACATTATTCATAAGTTAGTTTGTTTAGATAAATTACTTACATCTTCTGACAATAATGCAGGTTGTGATCCTTTTACAACTTGACTTTCCTGCACTTGAAATGACCCCATTTCAGTATCCAAGAAACAATTCATGTTGTTATCATCTTGTTCCTCATTCATATGAGGAGTTCTAGTTTCCCTTGATAATTTGATGTTTTCACCATTTATGTTGAAAGTGGAAAATGATAAATCACATTGAATGCTTCCCCCCATAGATGCATTCCATTTTCTTGACAATAACATTCCATATTGGGGGGAATGTCTACAGCCAATACACTCATAGTTAGCACTTTATCTGGGAAAGCTGCCAATTTATAAGGCAAAGCCTTAATAGTGCCTATGACAGGCACTTCTCTGGAATCCATAGATTGACATATCGCATGTGGAGTGTCTACTTTTAGTCTCATAGACATCATGACTTCTGTAGGCATAACAGTTTTGGATGCCCCAAAGTCAATCTTGCAGTTCTTCAACATTTTTCCATTTATTAACAATGTTAGGAAAAAGGGATGGATAGTTTCTATAGTAGTGCTGACAATATTGGTATATAAATAAATTTGAGGAATATTTGATACAAGTTCATCAGAGTCCTTTGATGATTTATCCTTAGTGCCTAACACTTTTATGTTTTGTTCTGGTCCCATAGCTTTGGTAGAGCTAACACTCTTCACCCATGTCAGAGTCTTTTCCTTATGCTCTCCTATCCTCATCATTTCTAATAGAGACACTTTAACAGTTATCTAAGACAAAATTTGTCCCATATCCATAGGGGTGTATGTCATATCAGAAATGTCTGATTTCTGATTTGTGTAATCCACATCTTTTGTTTGAGTAGCTAGTTTAGCTTCATTTCCCCTATGTGGTTTGTCCTCCTTTTTGGGATGAGATACGGAAATATCTAGTGTTTTCATCTTTTCTTTATACATATTTGGGATAGTAGGTTTGTTTCCCTTCTTAATCAAAATCTTGTTAGTACCTTCAGCCTATTTCTCCTTTTCTTGTGGCCTTTTGGTACTATTTGGGGTATCCTTGATAAAGATACCAACAGGTTTTCCATTTGTATTTCCAACTATTATGTTTCTTAAAACATAATTACCCCTTTCTTGTGCAACCATATTAGCTGTGATCTCAGCTATCTCTTCATCAGATGACCTTATCAAAACATGAGTCTCATCACATCCTTTTGCATTACATCTCATATTATCAATCTCCCAATCCTGTATGTCAAAATCATCAGGCTGATAATATGTTTCATCATTTACAAGTGAGGAAGTCACAACACAACCACTTTCATCATATTCTTCCTCTTCATCTTCTTCATTTTCTTCTATGGCAGAAACTCTGGTAGCAATGACACAATATTCAAGGTTGTGTGGAGACTGACAAGGTACACACCAGGGATTTTCAATGCACATATTTACAGAGGTCTTGTGTAGGGGGTCAGGAGGTTTTTCATCATACTTATCCTTCTTTTGTGGGAAAATAGGTTTCCCATCCTTCCACTGAGTAGTATAAGGATAGTTATACATCCTAGGCTGTCTATTAAAATTTCCATAGGAAGGTTTGTCATTATTTGAAACCCTATTGTGTCTACTCTCTCCAGGCTTTAGATTTTTCAAAGCATTCAGAATCAATTTAAGGCTATCATCCTCCTTAGGTTTTGAATTCAAAGTTTTATCTAATTCTTTCTTATTATACCTGGTGGGTTTCCAATCTTCTCTCCTTCCCACTTTCCCAGAAACTCTTATATTTGTTTCAATGTTGAATGCTACCTTATATGCTTCCCTAATATTTCTAGGGTTCTTATCTCTTAACAAATAACCCATTTTTGCATCAAAAGTATTAAGATAGGTAGCAAGACATACCTTGACATCTAGTCTCATTACTTGTAGCAACTTGTGCATTGCCCTTTGGAATCTGATATTGAATTCCACCACTTCTTCATTAGGGTTCTTCTTTATGTTTTTGAACTCATTCAACATGAACCCTTCATTAGTCTTGTCCCCATATTGGTCCCTAAAACATTCCTTCATCTCATCCATGGACCCAATACATTCATGGGGCAATCCTCTAAACTAGTCCCTAGCATCCTCAGTTAGTTATTGCACAAATAATTTCATCATAATATCATCATTTGCAATTTCATAATCATCAACCATATCCATAAAATGCTTCAGATGTTATTCACATGTTATTAAATTATTCCCAGCAAATTTAGGAAGCTTATCCCTAATATTCTTAGGAATCTCATTGGGATAACTAGGAATGCCAAGGAAAATAAATTTCCTGTACCTTTTAGTATAGACATGAGTTTTTTGAGATAAAATGTTACCTTGAGTACTTGAAGTGGTTGCATTTCTAGAGTCAACAGGTGGTGGTAAATTCATTCCTAAATTTAGAGACAATTTAGGGCCAGCTCTAGCAGAATGAGAACCAGAGGTTTGTCTCAGAAATTCAATTTTATTCTTCATTTTAAGAGAAAAGGCTTCCAATTCAGCCTCTTCTAATTCCTTGGCTATTATTTCCCTCTCTCTTTTTGATCTCTCTAACTCAGTATCCAGATTCATCATGGGATCCATCATACTCCCTTTTCTCACTGGCTCTTTTATTTCAACAACTACTACTTTTTGTTTACCTTTGTCCTTGGGTTTTGGTATGTCATAAAATTATTGAACAACAGGTTCATACTCAAGTTTTTCAGGAATAACAGTAGCATTCATTGCCTCCAAATCTCACAATTGCCTTTTCAATTGGCCAGATTGAATTTGAGCATGTCTAATTCTTTCTTCCTTTTCTCTTTCTCTTTTTTGTCTCAAGGAAATTTTCTCTCGGATCTTTCTTTCCAACTCACCCACTTATTCAAAAAACTCTTTAGAATCCACAAGATTTATGTTAGATTCTAAGTTTTCTTCTATGATGGTTCTCTCTCTTTTGTGATGATGGGCATGTGGTCTTTCAGATGAGGGAGAGCTTAGATCACTTGGAGAATTCCTATTCTCTTCACCTCTACTCTTGGATCTAGACCTTGTCTCATGTCCTTGAGACTTATCGTGAACCATCTTTCTTGTATATCTAGGGACATCATCAACCATTTCACTCTAAGAGTAATACTCCCCATAGATTCCTAATCCTGGTTGTGTTTCTTGTTCAACTTCTAAATTTTCTTCCTCATTAATAGGAGGAATGGGAGTATCCATTCTCATGTCCCTTATCTTCCTCCAGGATTTGGGAGTAACTCCAGGGACATTTCTATTCACTGATTTCCTAGCTCTGGAAGTGGATGCAATCTCACTTTCCAATTCATTCTCAGGATGACTGTTCATCCTGGATCTAGTATTTTTGTAACTCATAGCTAGACAATGGTGTATCAAATAATAATAACTTAGCACTGATGCAGATATTTCTTTGAGTCGCCACCCAACAAAAGAAATAGTCAGGAAAATACACAATAACTTGAGTAACAAATTTTTGTAATGGAAAATTTTCACGGGTCACAAATATCAACACATTCTAAGCACTTATCCCAATATATTCTCAAGAGTAATACAAGTAACTGGGACATGCAAAGATACAACTCTATAGTACAATACTCAACCAACTGGTAGTGACAAGTAAGTAGGCCAGGAGTCCAGCTCAACTTGAGAAACCTTACTTACTTATTGCAATGAAACACACAATTCCCCAACAGAGTCGCCATTTTGTTGGTTCATTTTTATGTTGCAATATAAAAAACAACAACCTCTTCCTTTTATGAATATTTTTTATAGAGGAGCCACCTCCAAATATTTGTTCATGTAAGAAAAGGACCAACTAACAAGCACTCTCTCAATACTTCTACTCTTAAGGTCCTGCTACACCAAGGGGGGGTCTACCCTGTTATACCTATTGATATATCAAATCTGGTACTATCAAGAAATGATCTCACAATGACTCAACATGACCGAGAGATACTAGATAACTGGCTAATTATCCATTGAACATCAACCTTGAAATGGAGCATGAGATAGAAAATGTAACAAAATTACACAAATTTAGACTAAATGGATTTTAAATGTTTGTTTATAGGAAAATAAAGTCAATGTGCAACTAGATATGCAATAAAACAAAACTTATTAGCTTCAGATCAGTGCTTTATCCATTGGGCTATATAGTCTGACTTAGATACAATATACTAAAATTAATGTTCACCAAAGATTTCAAATCATAATACAACCATCTAAAAACCCCTACTATTAATAGAATCCTAACATGTGTCAGATGAATCTATGCATAAATTAGAGCCTAATTTAATCTGATCCTAGATCAGAACTCTCAAATAAGTACATAAACACAGACAAAACTATGCTAATGAATTAGAAAATTCATAACTCATATGACACATAACACAGGAGAGATTGGAATCTGGATCTTTGTATTAAATTCAAAAAATCTTATTTAAGTATACAAAATTTACTCAGAGATAACCTCTTCAATAACCTACAAAAGATCTCTCAATCTTTTATTTCTGACTTCTAACATTATCTAGTACAAATTATGCTATCTTTCCCCTCTTTATTGTAAACTTTACAAATGGTTTACAATACAAATTTTTCAACCCCTTCCAATGATCTTTGAAATCCTTTTATAGAAGAGGATTGAAACAAGCTTTGGATCATTTGGAATAAGGACAAAATCAATGACTCACTTAAAAGACAAAATAGCTAATAGAGTGATAAGCACTCTTGTTACAATAGACATTTGACAAATTTTGTCTTTTGACCGCTTGGTACTTGCAACTACTTCATCATTGTTTGGAATGAGTCATCTAGAGTATGTTGTGCTTGATATTGGTGATGCAGGACCTTTACATTACCTATATCATCCAATTGGTTAGGCCTTGTCTTCCACCTGCATGTTATCTCCTTCTTCTGGATCAACTATTATGTACCTCTCTTTCCAAGAGGTATACACCTCATCACTCATCCTGTTGAAAATAAGGACCTCATCCTTTCTGTTGTCAATCTCCTTCTAGTTGTCACTTTCCTTCTTGATCTCATCTAACCAAAATCCAAAAAATGCTCTGGCTTTACCTACTATTTCAACTATTTGAAAAAACAATAATGTACTCTCCAGGGTAATTATACTATTTGTTCTTACTGCTAGTGCCTCATTCATTTGCCTATGCCATAATGCTTCATCTTTCATATCTTCATTTTTCTTAAAGAGATTTGGGAACATCTCATACCGGTCCTTTGAATATTCCTTTTTCAGGGCCATTACCTTTGTTATAACAATACTCATTCTTATGTTCATGTCCATGAGTAATTTAACACATTTATGAGTGCCAGTCAAAACAATGTCAACATTGTTTTCCCTTTTGCAAATGGTGTGGAAGAAATTCAATTCTCCTCCCTTTCCTTTCCATTTGTTTACCAATTGGTCCAAATTATCTTTGTTTGGATTGTATTCATTCATCATGTTGACAATTTTCTTTCCATGTGCATAAATGGCAGTAGGAACCAATTCATGGGTACAATGCATAAGGGTGATGTATATTTTGTCTGCATATTTCTATTTCATCCATACCTTTGCTTCTCTAAAGGTTGCATACTGTTCAACCCATTCTTTCTTTTGCCTCTCCAGCTCTTCTCTTTCAACAATTAGTCTTGCTTTTTCATGCTCAACCTCCTTTAGTGTGGTTAAGTTTGATGGTGCAGGGGAAGGAGGATAAGTAATAATAGGACTTGATGAGGATGGATGGTGGGGGTCTTGTGTAATTCTCCTCTGAGGCACCACTTGCACAGTTTCTATTCCCTTTAGGAATGCAATCCTATCGTCCTTTTGAATAGATTTAATCCTTTCATCATTATAAGCCTTCAGGACAACTTCATATTTTTGTGTCGGGTTCTTAAAAGCATCTTCTTGCCTCTCAACTACCTTCAAGCTTAAATTTGTAGTTTTTAGAGTGAGGTTATTTGCTTCCACCCCTAAAGTATATGAAACTCTTTTCACTATGAGGCTACCTGTATCCTCATTTTGATCGTCCTCATTAGTTCTCCTTTTATCTTTCCTCTTTAAGGACCATATTGCTAGTGCTGCATGATCTTCACTGAACTGGGAACCAACTGATGTCCCACTAGTGTGCAATGGTTTGGCCTCTTTCCTCACAAAATCAAACATAATAGCATCAACCAAATCCCACTGGGGTAAGCTAAGGACTCCCTTTTTCTTTACCAACTCCCTCCTTTTCTCAGGGGTTATCTTGTCAAACTTGGTCATCATTCCTTGTTTTACTTCTTTCTCAATGTCTTCTTTGCTCTTGTTAGGTTGAGATTCTTGCAACTTTTGACACTCTTCCTTGAACTTATCAATGTGGATTCTCCACAGGAATTGAATGAATGCCCTAGCCTTAACAAAATTGTCATCAGACAAGAATTCTTCACTGGCTTATTTAGTTATAGGGTCCAACTCTTTTCCTGCAAACTCTGCTACTGTAAGATCTAGAGTTACATGCTTGGGTGCCTCTATCACTCCCTCTTGTAGCTCCTAGGATATGACAAAAACATGCCCTGTAGTTCCAATCTTGACCAATTTCTCTACAATAGCTTGATAATCCATCTACATAGGAGACTGAGAAGGAGAGTATATGTCACTTGATTTTTCTTTTCCTTCCATCTTCTGCATCTTTGGAGATGGAATTTCTTGAGCACTAGTATCTGCTGGCCTCTTCCCCTTTTGATCATAAGTCTTTTCAATCTTAGGTATGATTGTACTATACCATCTCCATTTGTAGACCTCATAATATCTAGGTGGGACTACCCTTCCCTATGTGATTCTGCTCAGAATAGCCTTATCTTTTTCTGTCTCAGTCTCCATCACTTTCTTCTTCTTCTGGTTAAGGGTTTGCATTATATCTTCAAATATGGTCATTAGAGACTCAACCTTCTTGGCCCAAGGTTAAAATATATTCAAGGGATCATAAGATCTGTCAAAATTGTGAATAAAATCCAAAGATTTTTTATAGACCAACCATTTTTATTTCTTGATCTCTTGTTCATTTAGATTAAACTCATTCCTTATGATGTCCTCTGGGAAATTGAATTGGTGATCTAGTGCGAGGAACTTGGTTCTCTTGCTGAACATGTCAATAATGAAGCCCTCATTATCTGCACACCTTGACACAGATGTTGCTAAACGGTATGGCTCAAAGTATTTATCCAATTGTGTCCATCTCCCCTTTGTAATGATAAAGTGATGGGCTCTGGTGAGGGTAGGGAAAATTCTTCCCTTTGTTTTAGCTGTAAAAGCTTCTTCTTGTAATCCACCTAGTTGCCTCAGAATCTCTGCTATACCAATCTTTAGTAGCACTCTGTAAGGAATAAAATTTTGGGTTCCCCTGAAACCATAAACCCTGATGACTGTGGAGACATGGTATAAAATAAGATCACCCCAATTATAAACAATTTTCAGTTCTAGAGAATAATCATAAGGTCTCAAGAGTCTCATCATATCTGTGCTAATTCTAGGGTTTTCTTTACATAATAATGATTTAAGCCTGGAAGAAAAAGATCTATCAAAGTTTATGTTGCTGGCCTGCTTTTTGTCCCAAGACAAATCAACACTCCACAGTTGAACATGCAAATCCTCATCATCCTGAAACTTAGTGAGGTTCATTTCTTCTTCAAATAAATCAGCACTATTAAACAAAATCACATGCATCATTAAAGAGTACCATCCCATTGGCTTGAGTATCTTCTTATCCTTGATTCCTATCAGACCCTCATGCATTAAGTCATAAATGTAGGAAGCATAATCAAAAAATACTGACAGGTGGCGATGCAAAATCTAAACAACCATAAGAATGAGGTTGACATGCATTGTCATTTCCTCATCTTCTCCTAGCACATGGCACAAGGCACTATACATTCTCCTAGCCTTACTATTGAAATAGTCTAGTTTAAAAGGCTCTGGTGTAGTTGGGCCTACAACAATCAAATCCCCTATTTTATTAAAATATCCTTTCAAAGCCTCATTTCTATAGTACTCTTTTTGAGTCTGGTACACTTGTTTGAAATAGTAAAAATCAATGTCATCCATTTGAATTGAGGGGTCACTTAAAATGAATACCTTTCTAATTTCATCGGCTGTGACAATCAACAACACAGTCCCCTCTGTATCTCTTAAAACCCTGGATACTCTGTCATATGTATTGGCTATCAAAGTAAATAGGTCTGTATCCTTAAATACTCCAGGCACTATCAATTTACCCACATCTAGATCCCATATGTTGCAATCTGGGGAGGGAGAATTCCTCTAGCTATAAGCAGTCTTAAATAAATTTAAACTACTTGTACTAGTCTTTGCATCTTTGGCCCATCTTCTTGTGTCATACAAACCCTCCCCAATTCTAAAAGTAATGGAACAATTTTCTTAATTTGGGTAGCATCACTTGTAGACCCACTCAATTGCTATAGAAGGTCATCTCGTACATTTCTATCTTTATATTCCACCTTGGCAGAGAATTCAATCCTAGGGGCCATTTTATGAATCTAGGGCTTCTTACGAGAATGATATTCAAATTAAAATAACAATTTTGAGACCTTTTCAAATTCCAAATCTTACTGAAAGCATGAATTTCTACTGTATCACAGAAGAATTACCCATTCTGCAATTTTTTCGCAAAGAGTTCAATATCACTGCAATTCTGATCTTCACTTGAATAACTTTAATGAATTATGGTAGCTTCAAGTTTAAGTGGTGAATTATATGGCCTCAATCAAATCAGTCTTTCACATTGAATTCAACTGAAGTGGCCAAACACTCTATAATAAATTTTCCTGGTTCAAAACTCACTGCTTAACGGTTGACTGACGACCATTTTAAGAACTTTGAATTTGGACTGTAGATCTTCAACATCTCCTTCATCAGACAACTCTAATTTCTTCCCAAAAACAAATATTCATTTGGGACACATGTCAGCATGACTTGATTTCTTAAATGATAGATCTCGTGCATCTTCTCCTTGAGCAATCAAGTTGACCGTCAGATTTATCTTAACTTGGCTACAAGTTATTTTACTTTGATTTTACTGACCGCAGCTACAATGTCATCAATTTGGACACACATCAACACCACTTAATGGCTTAGATGCTAGATCTCACACATCTTTTCTTTAATCCATTAAGCAATCCATACAATCTCTTCAGTAACTACAACTTCTTTAACATCATCTTTGCATTGTACAGGACCCACCCTTTTGCCATGCGTCACTGTGACTTAATCGCTTATCATTTAGATGTCGATCACTTTGCCTTTAAGCGATTAAGTCAACCCTCAGATCAATCTATACTTGTTCTATCTTTAATCCATTCTTTACAATCTCAGATGGACCCACTAGGACACATGGCATCATGACTTAATCACTTAAATGATAAATCTTGTGCACTTTTCCTTTAAGCGATTAAGTCAGCCATTAGATCTTCTTCAAACTTTCCACCTTTTAATATGCGGTCACCTTGACCTTTAGTGGAATACATGTCATCATCAGGACACACGTCTTCATGGCTTAATGGCTTAGTCAGTAGAGCTTGCGCATCTTTGGGATAAGCCATTAAGTCATCCATTGGATCAAAATAAATCTGTCTACACTTTAATCAAGGACTGTTCATAATATCCGGACCTACCAATTGCCACATGTCAACACCACTTAATGGCTTAACTGATATATCTTGTGCTTCTTATCCATAAGTGATCAATTCCACTGTTAGATCTGTCCATACTTTAACCTCCATCATACTTCCTACAAGAGGGTCCACGTCACTCTAAAGACATGCGTCACTCATGATTAATCGCTTAAAGGATAGATGTCGATCATGTTGGGTTTAAGAAATTAAGTCTACCACCCGATGAAACAAGATCTGCCCACTGCTTAATTGAAACCATTTCTGACCGTCAGACCCACCAAAGACACATGTCGTGATAGCTTAATGGCTTAACTGATAGATCTCGAGCACTTTGGGAATAAGCGATTAAGCAAGCCGTTAGATCAAAACATATTAGCTTGACGGATAATGAATTTAATAAAAACATTTGCGGACTTAGACTTAGGAATAATACAAGACCAAAGCATTAGGTTACTCACAACTTATTTAATATGAACATTTTAAAAGGAACCCATGTGAGACATGACTTTAAGTGGAAAAAAGTAACATGAAACTATACACCATTTTGACGCTTAGGGTTTTAGGATCAAACTTTACACTTTGAGACATGAGACAAGGGTTTTTCAAGTATCCTCATAAAAATCTTTGCAAAAATAGACTAAGGACTTCATTGTTTGAAATTATTTTTAACTAGACCTAACAGATTGCATGGCTACCTCCAATGGAGTATGAGTTAAATATTAATATTGCTACAGAGGCTATTGAAAAATTGATAAATGACACTGTTGACAAATTGGCCATGATATTTGGCACTTATGATGAGGCAAAGACCTGTATACAAATTCAGCTACAAGTACAACAATTGGGTCAGAAAAAGACCAAGATTGTGAAAAATTTGAAAAGGAAACTTTCTATCCCAAATGAGGACTTAGATAAGTTTGAAGAAGAAACCGAGCAACAAACCTCAGTTGATCAGGAAGCTAAACCAGATAATGACATAGATGCCACCTTGTTAGATAACACACTAGTTGAGACATCTAAGGCCACAAAGATAAAATTTACAAAGAATGTATCTCCACCTCATACAAGATCATAATTGGTGACCAATGATTCATGACCACCTTTGAAGAATGGTGTAGCTAAAATTACAAGCCCCTCACTGAAATTTACTTATCAGACAAGGAAACAAAAGGGCATAACTGATAATCCTGCACCGAGACAATGGAAGAGGAGATATCTATGAAACAAAGATGACAAGGATGATTATGATGACAATATAGAACAATTAAAGGTTGTACAGAATAAGCCATCATAGTCTATTGATGATATTGCAGAGACAATAAAGACAACTAGACAATTAGGACATCCAAAGATACAAGCATATGGAGATCTATCTACCATTAACAAGGAGAAACTTGAAGAAGCAATAATAGGCATGATGATCAACTTGAAACAAGTTCCAGTTGAGTTTTCTACTTCTATTCCATCAGAATTGTATGATAAAATATCATCAAGATGGTCATATACACTACAAACTGAGAAACAAATGAGAAAGATCACTCTGAATATTATTAAAATAGATTATACAGTTGAGCAGATAGGCAGTCTGATGAATAAGTATGCCAAAGAATTTCCTAAGAAGGAAAGGACATTGAATATATTTCAAGGAAACTTGAAGGAAGTGGATATTGAGAGCACTCAAATATGGAACAAATTTCTAAATCCATCTAAGGACACCCAATACACCAAGGAAATAATTGATGTTGCTTCTACTGAACCAAGTAAAGACCCCATGAATGTTGATGATGCAGTAGTTGATAATGTGTTAGACAGTATTCCCAAACTCTTGACCAATTTAGGTCACCTGAATATAAAAATCACTGATGTAACAGAAGGAGATCGAGATGATAAGGCCAAAGAAGATGAGTTGATCACTGCAACTAAGATATCGATGAACATGATACATCACAGGTCGCCCAAGTAAACATACTCGGACAACTTCCTATATTGGTTAAGGCAATAGAGATAGAAACTAAACCACAATAAAAGCCACCCGAGAAAGTCACACATACAAATGAAGACAAGGGTGAAGTTCACGGTAAAGAGCCTGAGCATAGTGGTGGAACAACTCAAGGTGATGCACCTCAGGATACCACTGATGTTAAAGTAGAAAAAGGTGAAGGTAACACCGAGATAATTGAAAAATTAGTAGATAAATCTACTATAGACTCAAGATCAGCTACTGAGACACCCCACCAAATACTCACACCAAGTACCAAGCAAGTAAAGTCAGAAACCAAGGAAAAGGATCAACTCACTCTAGCTCTATCACCATCTTCAAGTAGTCAAGGTAAGAAGAAGAAGAAGAAGAAAGGACACAAGGATTTGGTTACCCTAGATGAAATCATAGAGATACCTGAATGGGATCCTAAGACACTTGATCCTGAATCACTGAAGAAATATGGTGAAATTTGCACCAGAAAATCTGTACAAGACAAGCTTAGATTAGAAGCAAAGCATGCACAAGTACTAGAAAAGGAAAAGGAGATCTTAATGCAAGTTGTACCAGATATTAAGATTGATAAACGAGCCCCCATACTGGAACAAATTGAGTTTCTCACAGAGGCCATTGATAATCTTGATATAGATGTCGAGTAGAAACTAGAAGAAAGAGCAGAGAAGAAGATCAAATACAAGGGTACAAAGGAAATTAGCCATGAAGTGGCACTACATAAGGTACCTCTATTAGAATTGGTAAATGGTATAGAAATTATCATATTCCAAGACATTACTACTCTACAACAGTTATGCACACTAGACCATTTCACTACCAAGATTATGGAAAAACTCAAGCAAATAGATCAAGATCTACAAGATAGTGCACATAGTCTATCAACCGAGCCAAATGCATTATAAGATGATACTTTAGAACCAACAGTCGAGATAAGACTTGAAGAAATAAGATGAAGCAATCAGAGAGAAAGTATCTGAGCTCTAGGCTACATTACTATAACATTTAGCAATGATGTAGAAACATGTGACTTTGGAAAAGAATCTCATTGCCACCTTGGATTTATCAGTAACAAAGAGCATATATGATATGCATGCCTAGCTACAATTAGAGCTACTCACCCTCGAACACTTAAATGAGGAATGGGAGAAATTATTGGAAACTCTTAAAAGTGCCTATCCCAATATTTTTGACAAACTGTAAGTTATGCACCTTTTTTCATTATTTCAAAAAAGGGGGAATTGTGTGTATATATGTATAGTAAAGGTAGATACTATAATCAAATTATTCATATACATATACCAAGTATATACATAAGGGGAGCATGTAAAAAGGGGAAGTCATCATGTATAGTATATTATGTACAATACTAATTTTTTGATACTAATGCCAAAGGTGGAGAATGTTACTACAACTACACATTGAAGTTGTCATTAGTTATCAAGCAGACATAATAGACAGTCAGTGACAGATTCAACATAAGACAGTCAGTATATATCACTAAAGTGCAAAGTTAACCAAGAGCACTAATCACACCCATAGTTAATCAAGTACAGTGATACCTGAGTAAACAAACTATATCGAGCACATGCAATACCAAGATACACAAGAATAACCGAATGCCAGTATAACTGAGATACACAATATACACCGAGCACTGAGGAACAACTAGCATTTATTGAGTGGAACATAGTCCACATAAAAGTTTGTTATGGCACATTAATCTATGTAAAATTTTTTGATCGGACATATATAACAATTTACACAATCGAGGAGGACATTAATTATGGATTTACAACATTTATTGTTTATGTCTCCTATGTTTATTTGATCAATGTAAATTTTGTAACCATTGATCTTAGGGTAAATATGTAAAATGTTGAACCCTAATTAGGTCATATTGTTTGATATAAAAAATGTATAGATGTCAAATTTTGTTATGTATTTTTTTCAAGCAATGATAAAGTAGCCACCATAATATAGATATCAGAGATTAGACAAGGGATTCAAGGACGAAGACCACATTGCAAAAATCAGTTTACAGAACTAAGGCAAGGCTACCAAGCAGAAGAGAGCAGAAGGTATTATCATTGACATTTAGGTGATATGTTTTGTATGAAGTTAACGGATCTGTATTGACAATTTTGAGATTGTATATGTTTCAGATCAACTTTCTGTTACTCTCTAACAATTGTAATAGATACTTAAATCTCTTAATAGAGTACACTTTACAATAATTTTGTAAATCTCTTAACCAAGTGCACACATAAATTATGTTGCTAAATCTTCCTACGAGGTATATCTAGTCAATATTTTTGTTACTCCTAACAGGGTAAGATCATCAAAAGTGATCATTTTGTAAAGATTTAATAGGATACCTTTATTACCACAATAGTGAAGTTTTGTGGGTCTCATCCCCACTACAATTTTTATCTTCTAACAGGGATTTTCTATGATACCAAAATACTAGTGTCAAGAATATTTAATTGTGTGTATGTGTAATATTTATTTTAAATGTATTTATATTTCAACATTGATACTATATGTTTGGATTAAGCAATCTACTCAGTCGGTTAATACTATACAGTGAATGCAAAGATTTGTCTAAAAGTTTTTAAGGGTACTGATTCACCCCTCCCCTCTCAGTACACATCCTTACCATTATCTTAACAATGGGCTAACACTATGTATATGGAATCTATCTGTATAGGCCTAAATATGCACACTCAAACAAGAGGGTTAGTAGAACCGATTTAGAATGAAATAAATGAAAAAAATACTAAGAATGAGCTATGAACAATAAAATAACAGATATCCAAAGAATAATAAACAAATGCAAACTCGATATCTGAAGCTTCTATTTCTTCTCTCCAATCCTTCTGAAATGTTGTGTGGATGATGCTCAGTATTGGTGTTGACAACATTTGGACTTGGGAGTGTTGATAAAATTGATATCAAAATGATAATGATTCACTATTTCTTCACATGAAATTCCCGCAGAATGACTGTGTATAAAAGTTGGAGATCCTTCAAATGATTGTGAAGACTTGATTTTATAGAATTTATAAATTATTTGGGTGGATGAGGTTAATCCTAGAAATTTGAAATGAACGGTTCAGATAATTAGGAACTGAAGAAGGAATTAGAAAATTTCCATTTTGAATTGAAGAGAAGAGGGGATGATTTAGGCAACTACAAAGTTTGAATTGAAGTTTACAAATTTGAACTAGAGAGAAGAGGAAATGAAATAGGAAACTACAAATTTCAAATTGAAGTTTCTCTTTTCAAACTGAAGAGAGAATTTTGGAAAGATTTTTGATTTTATAAAATTAGAAATTCTCACAAATGGGATTTTTGAATTTGAATTCAAATCTTGATTTTTAGAAAATAGCCCATTTAACAACTTTTGAATTTTAGAATTAGAGGGAAATTGAAGAAAATTGAATTAATTTAATTTAGAGGAATAGTTAATAAGTTTAAATAAATAAATTTAAACTTTAGGAAATTGAACTTAATTAACTAATAAAGATTAATAAATTAAGGTTTATTAATTAAATAAAATTAATTATTTAATTAGTTTTACATAAATGATTAAATGATTAGAAGATCATATTTAGAAGAAATAGATGATTAACTAATGATTAAAAAACCATTAATTAATAGAGGAAAATTGGTAATTAAATGCAAGGTCACAAGTCTATCCATTTTAGGGTGTCTACATTTTCCCCTCTTTGATACCATGTGATTTATTGTGTTGTGTCAAAGAATTTTTCAGATTTTGATCTCGCCCTAGCTTGCCCCGACAAGAGTAGATGAATTATATGCCCCCTCAAAAAATTAAGCAAAAAATGCATCTGATGAGCATTAATTTGTTGAACTTATATATGATGATGATGTATGCATTCCTATGTTAGTCATGATGTTATTGATGATGGATGCATTGATTAGCTGATTTACAATGTATGATTTATGCACATGTTTTTTGATTTATCCTGTGCATTAAATGAATGCAAACCTAAAATGAACACTGTATCTGAGTACATGCATTTGTTAGTTAGAAGAAAATTAGTTAAGAAGAATGATTGGTGAAACCAAGTATTTGCAATATATTTCACTATTTATTCATCATTGCACCTTATTATGAAAATGAAGAGATACAAATGCACCCAGATATTGACCATCTGGATACCGCTATGATCTCTGATAACAACAAGCAGATAACAAACAAGGAATGTTCAATTATTTTCTAGGGATTAGCTCAGATTGTGGAATTGCGTGGTTGCCAAATGTGTGATAGCTCCTACCACATTTATCTTGAATCATCCTTACCCCAAAATTGAATTGAAACACTCAAAAAAGAAAAAGAAAACAAGATTATGATCTATCCTGGCTACTCTCATCACTCGCTGGTATCCTTGAGGAGCATAGGAACATAATCACGAAAGATAAATTAATAACAAACTGACCTAGTCAATAGCCTTACTATTCCTTGATTAACTTGGTTTTGATACTTGATTGGAGACGTGTCCGGTTTCAGGAAATGGACGACTTGTATAAGACAATGTTTTTAGTTTTTTTTCAGTTCATTTTGATTGCCCCCAGTGTCTAGCAAGGCAAGGAAATTATTGATTAATGGATGAAATAGTAGATTGATGAAGGCCAAAGGTATCTTAGTATGTGTTGAATCTGTTTGGATGTCAAGGACTATCCATGAGATGGGATAACATAGGATTTCCAAGCTTAGGGATTAGATATGACAAGACAGGGTAATGAAACAATGCATGGATTGGCATGTGGTTTATAGGAGTGGACAACCAAGAGGATGTTGAAAACATATTTAATTTTTTACATTTTTTTTTTATCAAGACCAAGAGAGGGATTTGGATAGGACAATGATAGGATAAGCAAGATAAACAATGGACAAGGGGAAGGGATATGAATTGAAGGTTGTGATAAGACAGACAATATGGACCAAAAGGATGTGGATAGGATAAGGGATATGGACCACAAGGACATGTATAAGATAAGCGATATGGACCAAAGGGATGTGGAAAACATGAAGCAGATAGGACATGTGATGTTTCTAGGGATATTCCAAGCCTTTTCAAGATCAAAGTTGGGAAAAGGGAAATGTGGATACTGATAAGATAATGGATATGAGGAACATAGGTTAATGGAGGAAATAAAAGGGATATGATAGGATAGGAAAATATGGATGAAAACCACCCCCAAGTATGGAATTCATGAAGTTAATAGATTACACATGATTCTTATTTGCTAGGTTTTCATCATGGTACTTTTAGAAAGCAACTGTTTGCTAGATTTTCACTATTAGACAAAATTATTTCTCTTGATTTTTCTGACTTTTTTTTTGATTTTTTCACTTTTTGGGAAGGAGATAGACTCATGATATGCCATTGAGGAAGGAATCAAGCATATTTTTACTTGGATAGTGCTCTTTAAAGATATGAAATAATAGACCATAGCTTTTGGTTGTATGCTCAAAGATGTTGGTAAGGTAATGATAAAGGGAGATGAAAATGGTTGGTTGGATGAATTGGGATAAGGGTTTATGAAAATGATTGGATAGGATGGATGGAATGATGGAAAATATGTGTTTGATAATGGATGGATTGCGAGAAGAATTTCTTTTGAGTGGATGGAAATGTGGGCGAGATCAACATTGACACACACCTTGAGGGGTGATTAAGTGATGGAGGAAAGGTATATTTTGGATTTGACGAAAGAAAAGGAGATTTTGGATTTGATGGAGGAATGACTATGAATTTTGGGACATAAGGACCCAAAATAGATTTGGAATGTGGGTAATATTTAGATGGGGGGATAGCAATTTTGGATGCCAACTTGGATTTTTCTTTGGGATGCTGTGCTTCAAAAAGCCGCTTAGGAATCCATGTGGATTTTGATTTTTTATTCTTTTGTGGGTCCTTGGAACACATTGGTTACATAAGAGATTTAGGAACCTATATTGATTTTGAATTTTATTTTTGATTAATGGGCCTTTGTGGCCTTTTTGATATTTATTTTTCTTTTATGATCATATCTTTCTTTATTTTACATGTCAATTAGACTGGACATGTTGATCCTTGACTGCATGTGGATTTCTTATTTTATAGACTTTATGCTTGGCATCCAAATTGATTGGGAAGGAAATGAGATTCATGTATGGATAGGAATGATGTGGAGGTCTTTGGGATGGGTGGAAGGATCTTATACATGTGTGCCTTTGTTGAATTTAATTTGGGAAAGTGTAAATGCATTGCATGCTGGTGGAGGGAGGAATATATGGACCTAGGATGGATGGAATGTTTGAAGGATTTAATGTATGCTTTAGTTTAGATGAAGGGATGTATGATTTATGAACGATACCAACATATTGAATGTGAGCCTTATATCCTAGGACATTATTTTTGGGGTTTGATATTATATAAAGGGGTTCTAATATGCCTTGTTCATGGATTCCCAACCCTTTTCCTTGATAGCACATGCTCTCGAAGACATTCCTAGCAAAGAGACACTTTTTACTTTGATAGCAAGATGCAAGTCCATTTTGAGGTTGAGGATGTATGTAAGGCATGATAGGATCATGAAGTATACTAGCCCAAATGAAAGTGGATGAACCAAGTTTATACGTAGGAGGATCATTATTATCTTTTGTAGGGGTGATGGGATCTTGTGGTGGAATGAAGGATCATGGAGTGGACCAAAGTGAATAGAAGTGGAGTAACCCATTTGAAATGCATGAGGTTCATGAAAAAATTGTGTAGATGTACTTGGATCATGAGGGGGATCCAGAGGAATAATAACACCCTATGATGGAATAGGAGGAATGATAGGATCATTTGGTGGTTTAGGATATTATGGATGATATGAGGATTAAGACATGGAGATGAAGGAATGGTAGGTTCATGAGGAGGATCTAGAGGGATGATGGAATCTTGTGGTATACATAAAGGTAAAGGGATACTTTGATATTGACTTGGAAGGGGATCATTAGACTCCATTCTAAGGGTGGTTTTCTCTTGACTATGAATGGAATCATTTGGAAGAATGGGAAATATGTCACGACCTTGCTTAGGAATAGGAAGTGGAAGGTCAATAAGACTTGGAAGGGAAATTTTTTCTTGATATAGATGGGAATAATCATTGATAAGATGTACATGGATGGTAGGATCTCCATTAGGTTCTAGGGAGATAAGATCTTGGTTAAAAACTTGATAGGTTTGGTCATTGTTGGGATCTTGATCATGATTTTCTCTAGGCCTTGTTTCTTCATGCTTTGCATCAACCTCTTGACATGGGATATCCAATGAAATATGCATGCTGGATTCTTGGAAGGGTTCAATGTTTTGACATGAGGGAGAAGGAATTTGAGAGGGACTCTCTAGAGTAAATTTGTCTGGGAATGGAGCATATAGAGGCATTGGATCTAGGACCGTTGAATTATAGAAGGAATTTGTATCAAGAAAGGGATTAAATTTGAAATACACTATGGATATCACTTGTGAGTTCTCATAAATAGATCTATAATTCAATGAAAATTGAAAATATTTCTCTTGTAACACTTTAGGAGATGAAGAACTGGTGGGAAATATAGAAGCTTCTTTAGGGAAAACTTCTTCATGGGAGGTAGATGTGCCATTGATGTGATTGTTTTGGAATGTTCCATTGCCAGACATGGGTAGGTGATTTTGATCCTTTTCAATAATAAGATGATGTATATCAACTATTTTTCAACACAAATGATTGAAAGGATTAGGTTGGAATTTTCTCTGCTTTGACAATCTTGTTGGTGATACCACATTGACATTTTCATGTTGTAAGTTATTTGTTGATTGAAAATGTGGTGCAATAGGTTTCTTATTGATCGTGCTTGATTGATGTCCAAAGGATGACATCTTTGCAATTGTGTTTGATTGGGAAATCCTTGGTGGTAGATTTGAGGAAATCAGAGGATGTACATTGACGTGATGTGATTTGAGACAAATAGTCAATAGGGTAGGGATATAAGTAATCTATGGTGCAAGACTTTGGTTGACATTGATTTTAAAGATAGTTTAATTCATTTTGTAGGTCTTGTACTTGTTTCCTAAGGATATCAATTTTTCATTGTTCGTGTGCTAACTTGGGGAAATTTTCTGATTATACAAAAGAGTCTATGTCATCATAGTAGTTGGGTTCTTGTTCTTCTTCATATGGGGGAAATGGATTGAAGTTCATGTCATCTAGGTTTTCCTTGTTTGAGATCTAATGACTAGTCTCTGACCAAAAGAGTATGGAAGTGACATTTTGCTAAATTATTTGATAAAAGGATACAATATGATTGCTGATGTGTCTAGACAAAAGGTAATACCTCTTCTAACAAGTTTTATTTCCTATTCAAAAATGAAAATCTTACGGACACAGTTTTATTTCTCTTGATTTCAGAGTTGAATTGGTTTGATACTGATTTGATCAAACTCTTGCTTTAGATGAAGTATGGAGAGAGGGTTGATTGTTTTGATAAGATTTTGATGGTGGAGAGATCAAAAGAGGTCTAGTATGACCAGTTAGATTAGCAATCCTAAATGATTATTGAATCCAAAAGAGATGTTTGCTAATTTTGACAACTTCGATATAATCTTGTTTAAAAATTGAGGATGACCATGGTATTGAGAAAATTGGAAAAGATGTGTAACTAGTTGTTTTGTTTGCTGATTTCAGATGTTTGATAGTTTTCTGGTTTGATAAATAGGAAGCTTGCAAAATCTAGAGAATGGTTTTAACAGTTTTTAGATTTCATTTTGATAAATAAACAATTTTTAGATTTGTGCACAGAGATTTGAAAGGTTGGAGAATGAAAATTCTGATAAGACAGGTTAGAGAATATAGGGAAATAAGAGTGATGTGAGACACAAACTCTACAGACAATTTTAGTAATAAATAGATAAAATGCAAAAAAGTGAACCAACAATTGTGGTAAAGCACTGGAGAATTTCGAAATGCACAAGAAGTTGTGGAAATACAAAGGGAATTGTCAGATTTGCAGGTTCACACAACAAGACTCAACAACTAGTTTGATTTTGTAGGTCGTCAGTTTTAGAAAGGGATCAAAAACTAGGTTTATTACCAATACTCAAGGATTTGACATCCTACCCGAGCAACTATCCTCCTTACCATAAAAACTCATTTAATTATCAGCCTAGGGATGCGTTACTTGAAACGGGTCACCAAAATATATGCACCAAGAGGTGACTTAGACCACGCTAATCTACTACTGCAAGAAACAAATTCTTTGGAAAATAAATGTTGAAATACTAAAGCTGAAGAAAGAAATGCTTGGAACTCAAACCACGATGCTTCAACTATTTTTCCAGTTTGGTTGGAGGAATGATAGCTAAACTACTGCTTTGGCTGCAAGAACAATTTCAACACCAGAATTGAATCGACACACTACAAGAAAAAAAATCTACACAAAATGAAACTATCTCCTACAGATTCCTCAACAAGTGGCCCCCCTTGGATGAGTATCTGAAACTCAATTACACAGAATAGATTTTCAACACTCCACTATTTCAATCATATAAAAACAAAGTACACATTTATTCATAAAAGCTGGAAAATGAAAGAATGCAAACACTATCTTCTGAAATCAACTATGCCCCCCTTGCTCATGTAGGAGTGGGGTTTATTTATAAGAAAATAAATCTAGCAGCTTAATCGATCTCACCATGAGAATAGGTAGATCTTTATTGCTTCTAGGAAGGAGAGAATTTATCCAACAAAAAATGAACACAAATATTTTCACAGGCACGCCGAACAGATCTAGCTTCTTTCTTCTCCCTATATTTTCTAAGAGGCAAAACTTATCTTGACCCGATATTTTTTGGCCCATTTCCATCTGGATCCTTTTTAGTACTGATCATTTATTTCATTGGCTCCATTATAGCTTTCCCTCCTACAAGACTAGGTCTGCTTAACCCACACACAGGTGCATACTTAGTCAAAAATTCTTCATTAAACATACTATGCATCAAATACGTTAAAATAGGGAGATCTAGTATACACTCAATCAAAGCATGCACACATAGTCATTCACCAAATAGTTAATTAATTATTAAAACATAACTAAAGATTTATCATATCTAATATATAGAATTTTTAGGAAGGTAAAAGTTCATATATGCATGCAAAAGGTTTATAAAAACATCAAATGTCTATGTGGCTGCATGCCACTAATATAACCAAAAGAGTAAACCAGTGTTAAGAAAAAGCATAGGAAACATAGCATAAAAAAATAGGAAAGAAAGCATGGTAGACTATCCTAGACTCAGTAACAACGGTTTAAGAAGATGAAAAATATATTTCCTATCATTTCCCCCTTCTGAATATAGTGCCGATCCTCAAGCACTGAAAAATTGTGGATCTGAGAAAGCATGCTAAAGTCCCCCACTATTGTCTCTCCTCCACTGGCGCTACCTAGATGCCAATAGAAACCTTTTGTTTGCTCTAGTTTTTGCCTTCTTATAGCTTCTGAATTCTCATTTATTTCGTAATTGATGCAGCTATATAGAGGCCACAAGAGGAGAGGAGGTTGAAAAGTTAGAGGGACCCATAGCTCTGGTCTGGCCTTCCTTCCCAGCTGGATGTAGCAAGGAACTCTCTGCATTGCTTCTCTAAAATTGATTTGGCTGTGTGGTTCAACCTTTCTTAGTGCCATGGGTAGCTTTCTTCATCTCTACATAATTCTTTATGCTACCCTCTACCCTTCATGATCTGTGAGTCCTTCAAAATCCTTGTAGACCTGATCTCTAGACCTAATATATTTTTTATATATTTTGGTTTGTGGAATCCATAAGTTATTTCCAACCAATCAAAGTACATTCTTTCTAGGCTTTCCAATTTTTGGCCTCAGGGGTAGAGTTACTATTTTCTCTCTTTTTATTTCTTCAATTGTTCCCCATAGTTTATTTCATTTCTTTCCCAAGACATAAGGGCTTTTAGATGTATATCTCCAATAAACAATATGATGAAGGGTGCTCCCCTTAATGCCACAAACACATAACAGAAATAGAGAAACAACAACAATTTGCAAGAACAGAAAATGGGCTTCTTATTATCTCCACAAATGTGGAATTACAAACTTTCAG
>MU224375.1:626895-668503 GCA_018584345.1 Thuja plicata
TCTGAGATCGTATGACCAACTTACTAAAAATAGCAAGTTTCCATAAATAGAAGCTCTGCACAAGGTAGCCCTTATTGAAAAGAAAACAGAAATATTTTTGGGTGATGCAAGATTGCCCTTACACCCATGATGCTCCTGCATCACAATAAGTGATTCCAATCAGTGCTAGAGGGAACAACATAATTGTGCAGATAAAGTTCACAAAAAATATTTCATATAGAGTCAGGTGACCTATCATAAATATCCACAAATTCTTGTGGTGTATCAATACTTAGATCAAGATCCTTGACAACTTTCATCAATTTAAAAATCAAATATTTCTCCTCAAGACACAATGCATACTCCCACATAGCCTTTTCATATTGCATTTGATTATAGAAATATAAAGAGAGAGACTACAAAGTTACCTCTTTCTAAACTGTCTATTCATTTCTTGGGCCTTGACCCTCATTTTTCTCAATATCTTTGTCCTTTTAAACATCTTCTATTAGCTCATTACCAAGGGGAGGACTCCATACTACCATTTTCCATGAAGCATAATGGTATTCTTTATCAGAGGTCATTTCCTCTAATGTGGCAACTAGATTATTCAAACCTTGATTTTCTTCTGTAGAAAGAGACTGAATAATGTTATCCTCTTGCTGATCAATTCCCTCCTCAAAAGGTGTAGCCATAGGAATATCCTCACTTCTATCTTGGAATTCCCTGAGTGGGCTGTTAATATTTTCTTGGGGCTCACTTTTTGGTGGTTCTTCCTCAGAAATTACTTGGACACCTTCCTATACTATATTGGAAGTTGTGTCAGGTGTCACTGACCCTCGTGCATGAATTCAAACACTTCTTCTTGGTGGAGTCTCTACAGTGGTTGCAAGACATTTCTTTGCGGCACTCCTCTTCTTGGAAGAGGTGGGCGTACAAGTACTAAAAATAGTGGAAGTATCACTCTTTTATTTCTCTTTTTGGAACCCTTAGAGATTGTTTCAAGTGTGCTTTCCACCTCTTTCTGATGTACCTCCCCATTCAATTTATCTTTTCCTTTTTATGTGTGGCCAACTTCTTCCACCTCTACAAGAGTTTGTGACATTTCTGTAACTTCTTGATTAATCTCATCATTAGGGTTTTGAGAATTTTATGCCCGAAGTGATGGTCTCTTTTCTATAGGAGAAGAATTAGAAGTTGAAGACTTATGCATTCTTTTAGCTCTTTCTTTAGGGACATCTAATTGTTCCATATCTATACTTCCACTAGGATCTGTGCCGATTAACATAACCTATTGGGATGATAAAAAATATCCCCAACTCATGGGAGAAACATCCCTTAAAGACCTATCTACTAATAGTTTTATCAATCCTTGATGAGTCACAACATTCTTCTTCCTTCACTTGACTTCCTTAGAGTTCATATTCAAAATTGCATATAAGAAATTGGGGACATTCATTTGTCTCCCATGGCTAAAATGACTTAGTAATTTGAAATGAGTTGAATCTAAATATAAGAAAAAACCTTCATTGGTTAAATACATGATAACATGGATGACTAGCTGAGGATATGGAAAAGGTAGGGACAATATTTTAGTGCCGTGTTTGCCTATATCAAGTCGCTGGTCACCAGGAACTATGAATTCTTCCCTAGCTAATCTTGCATCATGCACTTGTGGATAGGAATCTCCTAAAGATGGAAGGCCTGAGACTTTTGAAATTATAGCTTCTGAAGCATCTACCCTTAAGCCCTTTATCAGTGGTTCTTCATAATTGAGAGTATTCAAGAATGCCAAGATGATGCCACCATTATGCCCATTTAACTGGATATGTTAGCCAACCTGTGTTGTTAAATGTTTGAATGCTTGTTTGGTCCTATAACAAAGATGAGTGATTAACTGGTTCATGACATATCAAAGGATCATCCATTATGAAGAATATCCAAGTTTGCCAATTCTGATTTTTAAACAATATTCCCACTACCTCTGTGCTGAAAATCAGTTGCTGCAAACACCTTCACTGTTTAAACTATTGAGTTTACACATAGAGCCTCTAAAGAGTGAAATAAAAAGTACTAGCTACTGATTCAAAACAAATTTTGGAATAATGCATGCAGGACAAAGAATAATTAAATGAGGTTGGTGAAAGGAAATGACTTCTCATGCATGAATAGTCACACCAAAGTGCAAAATGGCTGCAAATCTTTATGGACAAGGATAACTTTTCAAATTATGACAAGTTACCTTCTTTGGGTAGTAAATGAAAAAGGTGAGGATGGAATTTTAACAATTAATTTAACAACCCCTCCCCCAACAAAAAAGGTGGCAGGTGTCCACACATGCATATTTTGAAGGATAGATAGATGGATATTAAATGCTATATAAAAAATAGAATAAATCACCATTATGAAGCAATAAGTACACTAAGTGGAAAATTAAAATGTTTATGTACCTAGAGAGTTATTATCTTCTTATTTCACTAGCTCATGAAGATTATATTGACATTGGTGGAAAAATAAGATCAAGTATCAAGAATGGGGTGGTACGACGGGTGGTGTGGAAGACACATGCTGTGAAATATAATGAAAAGTGATTATCATAAAAATAAGGGGTTTCCTAAAGGAAAGGAAACTTTATTATGAACTGCATGATGCATGTGAATTAAAGAGAAGAACAAAGAGGAAGGATGTTACCTTTGGCTGCAAGAATCAACTATTCAGGAGTAGACTCAAATTGCTACAGGAACTTAGCCTTTGTTGTTGGTTTATGGTATAGATAGAGTCTATGGCCATTTTCCAAAAACTTGAAGTGCACAGGGTCTATAGTTGTTAATTGAAAAAAACCATTTTCCAATGTGTAGTCATCTTACCTTGTGTCTATTGGAAGTGAGAATCATATTGTAGAGCCCAATCTCCAAGAGAAAACTTTCTATTTCTTATTTGTGAGTCATGCCACTTTTTGTGTTGTAGTTGCACTACCTCAGTATTCTGAAGGGCAACCTTCCTTATTTCATCAAGAGCATTAAGCTATAAGAGTCTCTCCCTTTGGGCTACAGGAAGATCAATGTGCATCTCAAGAGCTATTTGCAAGGTCTTATGCTCAAGCTCAATTGGTATCATGGTTGATTTTCCATACACCAGCTCAAAGGGTGTGAATCATGTTGTAGTTTTATAGGTTGTTCGGTAAGCCCATACAGCTTCCTGGAGACTTCTACTCCAATATTTATTATGTAGCTATACCATCTTTGTCATGATAGCCTCTATTTCCCTATTTTTAATCTCATCTTGTCCATTTTCTTGAGGATGGTATGGACTAGATTTCCCATGTTGAATGTTATACTCATTCATTAATGATGTAAGCAATGTAGATGTAAACTGTGCACCTTGATATGTGACCATCTCCCTTGAAATACCATACCTGGTGAAGATCTTTTCATACAAGAACTTGACAATGTATTATCCCTAGCAGGCTTCATGGCCCAGACCTCCACCCATTTGGTGACATAGTCCATGAATACTATAATGTAAGACTTATCATTGGACGGAGGATAAATTGGTCCCACAAAATCTTGTCCCCACTTGTCAAAAGGGGTGACCACCACCTATGGCCAGAGAGGCATCTCATCAGACATTGTAGGTCTTCCCATCCTCTAACATCTATCACATTTCATTGTGTATTTTTATGCATCTTTTTATAAAGTGGTCTAGTAGTAGCCTGTTGTCAGCACCTTCAGGGCTATTCTCTTTGCTGCAAAGTGACCTCCACATGGTTCATGATAGAAAGCATGGAGAATATAATATGTTTCATCATCTCTCACACATCTTCTCATAACATGATAAGGACCAATATAAAAATAACAACTTGAAATCCAAGAAAAATGAAAGTTTCTTCTATTGGAATCCTCTTTTCCTTTGATGAAAAGTAGGGAGGTATCTTGTTAGAGGCTAAGTAATTTACAATGTCTGCATACCAGAGAGTTGTGGCTTATATGGAAAATATATGATCATCTAGAAAACTATCATCAATTATGTAAGAATCATCAATATGTTGTAATCTTGACAAGAAATCAACAACCACATTAGCCTTGCTTGGTTTATCAATTATAGTTATATCAAATTCCTGTAGTAGTAGAAGCCATCTTGCTAACCTTCTAGTGATGGAAGACTTGTTGGCCAAGTAATTAATGGCTTCATAATCAGTATGAACATAGATATGATATCTGGTGATGTAGTGACAAAATTTATTGAGGGCAAAGATGATAGCTAAGAGATCCTTCTCTATGACAGTATAATTCAGCTTAGAACCTTGTAAATTACAAATAAAATAGATTGCATGCTCAATAAAATCCTCTTTCTGTCCTATAACAACTCCTACATCATAGTCAGAAGAATTTGTATGCATATGAAATGGTAATGACCAGTTTGGACCTCTTAAGATAGGTGAATGAGTAAGAAAAGACTTAAGCTACATGAAGGACTCATCACAAGCTGCAGTCAATTGGAATTCAAAATCTTTTGTAAGCAGAGAATACATTGGGCCTGCAATTTTTCTAAAATATTTGATGAAAATTTTGTAGTAGCCAACATTCCCCATGAAACTTCTTACATATTTTTGTTTGGTTGGTGTGGGAAGGTTAAGAATTACCTCAATCTTGGTAGGGTCAACCTGAATTCCAACAACAAAAATATAATACCCTAGGACTACTCCCTCTTGCATCATCATAAAACATTTTTCACTATTAAAAGATAAGTTGTTCTCCTCACATATTTTCAACACTTTTCCAAGGTTAGAAAAGGCTTCCTCATAAATTTCCCCATAGGTTTTGAAATCATTTATATAGATCTCCATGCAGTTATGATAAAAATCTGCAAAGATACTAATGAATGCCCTTTGAAAGGTGGCTGGAGCATTGCAATGACCAAATGATAAGACATAATAGGCATAATTTCCCCAAGGATAGGTAAAGGTATTCTTCTCTTAATCCTCAAGAATAATCATGATATGATTATACCCACTATACCCATGAAGGAATAAGAAATACTTTTTTCCTTCTAGGGAGTCCAACACTTGATCTATGAAAGACAAAGGGAAGTGGTTTTTCTTAGTATCTGTGATATGTAAATGTTGTACCTACAAGAATCTACACACAATCACTCAATAAGACATTAGATCAACATGTTAGTATCAAACTCAAACTAATTGAACCAAATAACATGCCAAAAGAATCCTATTGCTTCCTACATAGAAGATCCACATGAATTTATAATTTTTCTCTCACTTTAAGCATGGATATGTAAGATTCAAGTTAAAATTCCTAAAATGCATCTACAATTGCTCAATTACATTCCATTAGTTCCCAAATGCATGAAATTGAAACTATTGAATTGAAGAACAATGAACTAGATTATGCTAGAATGAAATTTCCATTATTTAGCTACTTAATGCACTATTCACCTATGAAATGAGCTTAGAAGGGCTGCATTTTATAGAATTTCCTTGGAGGGAAAATGATTCAAATTCAAATTTGAATTTGACGGTTGTGATGCATCCATGAGGGATGGCTAAAATTGAATCCCAAGTGATCCATGTGATTGCCTCGCATTGGCTTATGAGTTGACTTTGAGGCCAAGTGGGGGAATATAAATGTTTGAATTAATTAATTCACTTTAAATAATATCCTTATCCAGGTATTTTTTTATTTTGATTTGATTTAATGGCTAGTACTAGTTAAAGAATGAATACCTCTTGTTGATTGATCTTTGATGTTTGATTTTTGATTAATTATTAATTTAAATTGATCTAGTTTAATTACATAATTATGATTAACTTTGACTTCGAAGCCTTGGTTAGGACTTAGGGGACTTGATTTTAGATTAAGGCCTCTAGATATAACAGACCATTTTTAGGTGATTATAGTAGCATTATTGAGTTCTCTATAATCAACACACACTCTCCATTTTCCTCTTTTATTGGAAACTATAACTAAGGAAGAGACCCACTGGCTATCTAATAGAGGATATATGAAACTAGCATTGAGAATTTTTTGTAATTCAGTTTTAACTATCTCCCTTAGAGCTGGATTGATACGTCTTTGAAATTGCCTAACATGGGACTTATCCTCCTTGAGATATATCCTATGTGTACATAACTTAGGGTCCAATCCTTTAATATCCTCATAATCCCATGCAAATGATTTTGTATGATTTGGAGAAGCTTGGCTAAAGAGGTTTGCGGCTGAGGGGTTAGCTGACTATTTATGTGTAAGAAACATCCTGGGCAGACTGATATTTGTTTGGTCAACTCTACCATATAAGCTTCTGTTAAGGAGGGAACTTGGATTTCATGAGAAGTAGTTTATGGTAAAGTTGTTTGGCTATAGGAGAGGGAGATGACTCGCCAGCAGGATACACGGGCTATAGGGAGAAATGATGGGTAAAGGAACTATCAAAAGACTATTTTCTCAGTCCATATTGATTCTTCATTATGTTTGTGATTAAGGCATATTCTTCTTGAAGCTGTAGGATTGAATCTTTTTTTAGCATCATTAATTGAGATACTAAATTTACTACCTTAGACTCTTCCCCTATATCTAGCCAAACTAGAGAGGTTAACTCAAGTTGAGACTGAGAAGATGGATACAAGGCTAGTTTTTTTATAGTGTGACCATGTGAGATAGTCATATCGCCTGAATGACAACCAATATAAGCATGTTTCGTAGCTAACCAGGGTCGACCAAGAATAATTGGATATCCCCCGAGTCCAGCTTTGGGTGAAAGAATCATGAAATCAACATGGTAAGACCAAGGTTCTAATATTACAACTATGTCTTGCACCATTCCACAAGGCTTCATTGTGGAACTATCTACTTGTTAAGGATAATAACGCCTAACCAAATTGATGTTAAGCGATGAAATTGATTATCGTTACAACAATGTCAAAATATTTATTGAATACTTAGTTTGATGTGAAGCGATGAAATTGATATCTGAGAAGATAAGAATAAGAAAACTTGACCATATAACCAGTTTGATGTGAAGCAATGAAACTGATTTTCATCAAAGGATTGAACAAATGATCAATTTGATGCAAAGCGTTGAAACTGATCACTGTCAAATATTGAGAAATTGATTGAGATAACTAGTTTGATATGAGTCTTGATGAAGTCAATTATCTTTTGTTGTCCCATTAAAGAGGCTACCAATTTTATGGGGTGTGATGAAATTGATATCTCTACTGATGTTTGAAACAAAATACTGATAAGAGTGAGTAATTTGATATGAAGCGATGAAATTAGTCATTCCAAGATTTTCTAATTTATCAATTAAGGACCATCAAATTGATATGATTGTTGATGATGTTGATGACCCAGCTATTGGTGAAGATGTGGCTCTCTTAATGACTTGATTGAATGAAACATTGAAGAAGAATTGAAGTAGAATTGATAATACCCCAGTTATTTAATAGATCTGATAGCACGCTCACTTGATTGATTTTATTGATGATTTTATTGATCGACTGATTCGATGATTGGTTTGATGTGTTATCACATTTAATAAAAAATCTATTTGATTATGCATATGCAAGGATATGTTGATATTGACGATGCCCCCTCGGGAGCGAGATAAAAATGTGATAGAAGAAAATTGAATGATATTTGATGGTGATTTGAGAAAATGTTGAATGGATTCAGAGGATTTGATTGATCTTGATGATTAAGAAAGTTGATTTAGAATCCATTTCGATTGAGTTCTCAATAATGATTTTGCCAAAATAATGATCAACAATGATGATAGATTCAAGGGTCTTAGATGTGATACTCAACCATGTGGAAGATGGATTTCCCTCAGTGAGGTGATTTTGATCAAGGTAGATGAATACAAGAATGAAATGAATGCCCCTAGAATGAGATGTCATCTCTTGGAATGAAATGTAACTTCGTAGAATGAAATGCAATCTTTTAGAATGAAATGAAACTTCCTAGAATGAAATGAAACTTCCTGTAATGAAATGAAACTTCCTAGAATGAAATGAAACTTCCATCCTTGTATTTATATTGTGATTAGTTTTATCATAGAGATGTTAGTTGTTAGGTGTTATTTGAAAGCAAGTACAACCACCACTAGCACTTAGGCGACCATGTTGATATGAATTCTTCTTTCACGAATTAACAAACAAGAATTAATCCTTTTCATATACAAATTTCCTCAATGATTCTTCAGTGATCATTTTTTAAGACAAATTTGCACACTATTATGAATTAACTCACAAGTAGAAAAAAAATAAAATGTCCTATTCCGTCATTGGTCTTCTAGTCGAGTGACTCCCGAAATTCCTCAAGAAATATGAAAATAACGAATCAATGATAATAGATAGCAAAAAAAAAAATATCATGCCCCCCTATCCTTGTTTATCTAGTACTAAGATATCATACAGTCAATCGGAAGATATGATAAGAAAAATTATAACCACCCTATCCATGATAGGTAGTGTTGAGAAACACCATTTCTTGATTGTGTGTGATTGTTTTTGTTTACTTATCATTGTTTTTTTGATGAGTGTTGAGAAATACTACTCATTTAAGATCATGGGTGTTGAAAAACACCATTGTGTAGCAAAAAAACATCTGATATCCGATATGTAATGTGGCTGATTCCACTCAGGAAGATGATTGAATTGATGACTAGGAGCTAACTACCTAAGATGAATAGGAACTTACCCTTAGCTAAAAACATCTGTCTTAAGGATGAGATTCAGACCAAACCCAAGCTATGATGATAGGATACAAAAATGAATGAGACACACAAGGATGTAAAGGATATAAAAGATATGTATAAGCGATGAGGATAAATGCAGATTTATCAATTTTTGGGATTTTTGAATTTTATGATTTGTTTGGATTTTTAAAAGATTTTTAGAATGTTTTTGGATTTTTAGAGATTTTAATTTTTTAAATATTTTAAAATGTTTTTGGATTTTAAAGATTACTATTTCTCAAGCATGATCACATTTGTTTTCCCCCAATTCCTAGCAAGGTGTAGGGTATTAGCGAACTGATGGATCAGAAGTGGATAGGTAATGATGGATGAAGCAACCAAATGCAACCTTCAAGGAAAATCTCCTCAAGATTACCCAAGCTAGGGAAAAATAATATAGCAATGTAGGCTCATGAAGCGGTGCTAGATAGCATATAGGATAATGACCTGATGTCATGAAAGGAATGTGTTCCAAAAGAGTGGACATGTCAAGAGAGTTATAAAGACCTATTTTGCATTTTTTTTTTCTTCCTTTTGATCAAGGCCAAGGAGTCAATTCAAAGAGTATAATGATAGGATAACATGATCAGGATAAGGGGTGATGGATATATAAGTAAATGTTTTGGGATCAGTGTAAGGATGTTAATATATAATGGGTATTGTCTTGGGATAAAAAAGATCACGATATGGTAGTTGCATGATGGAGGATAGGATGAATATACAACGGGGATGGAACTTGCCTCTAAGAGAGAGTTCAAGTAGGAGGAATTACGCATGATGCCCATTTGCCAGGTTTTCATCATGGAATTTATCGAAGGCACCACAAGAAGTGGTTTTCAACATAGGATAAATTTATTTCTCTTTACTTTTTCTACCAAGGCACCTGTTTACCATGTTTTCACCAAGGCACTTTTTCTCTTTTTCATTTTTTTAAAAATCTTTTATGGAGGAACTTAAGCCTCTTTCTCTTTGGATAATTCTCCTTTGAAGGATATGCTATGATGGGACAAGGCCCCTAATAGTATGATCACAGACTCTGGTAGGGTGATGAGAGGGAGATGCGATGAAGGATAAGGGAGATGGTAGCTGAGGATTTATGTGATGAATTGGATAAGGGGAATAGAAGGATAGTAAGTAGGAGGATAATTGATGGGATATTGAAAAGCTTGTGTAAGGATGGATGGAAGTATTGGCAAGATCAACATCGACACACACCTTGAAGGATGGTGAAGTAATAGAGGAAAAGTGGGTGGAACAACTTGAGGTTTGAATTTAGGAAGTAATAAGGATCTTGGTATTTAAGGACCCAAGATGGATTTGGAAGATGACAGATGTTTGGAAGGATATGAGGTGGAAGCCTTTGGAAGCTTGGATGAAAACTATGATTTTTCTTTTGTACTCAAGTCTTTTAAGAATGATTTGGGAATCTACATAGATTTTTATTTTTATTTTGTCTTGGATGCTTTAGCATGCACTTCTTCAATGAGGGATTTTGGAACCCACATTATCTTCAATTTTCTTATTTTCTTGTTGGAACTTTGTGGTCTCTTGAGTAGCTCTTTTTTCTTTGTATTCACATGTTAATTAGGCTAGACATGGTGATCTTCATATGTAAGTGGACTCTTGGATTTTTGATTTCTTTTTTTGAAATCCAAATTGCTTCCGAAAGACTTGGGAATTGTGAATGAATAAGGCTAATATGGCTGGTTGAAATGGATGGGTGTATGGAAATTTCTCAAGGATACATGTCTTTTTTGATCTCGATAGGAGATAGGGTAAGTGTATGACAAGCTAGGAGTGATAGGTATAGTGGATGGAGGAATATAATGACCCAATATAGATGGAGGGTTTGAAGGTTTCAGCTTTAGAATATAGGGACCAAGAATAGATTTGGATGATGGTGAAGGTATATGGTTGTATTTAAATGGAGTGACATAAGGTGTGAAATGAATATAAACATCTTTATGGTGATGGTGTAGGAGCACCCTAAGGTCTTTAGATAGATATTTAGACATTTTGGATTGTAGGTTGGTTTGGAAAACCATCCATGAATAAGGACTAATATATAAAGTCCCCAGTGTGTTTTGAGGTGTGATTAGTGTTAGGAAAGCTTAGGTTTTGTGTGTTGATTAAATTTAGTTAATTCTAGGGGTCTAGAACCTAGAAGTCAACTCAAAAGTCAAAGGGTTGACCAAAGTCCCAAAGTGGGAATATTTTTAAGTTTTTAATTTTATTAAGTCATTTGAGGTCAATTGGTAAGGTTTGGAACCAATTAGGGCCGTCAAAGTTGAGAAAGTGACATTTTAACAAAAGTTGTCAAAGTTGTCATGACAACTTTTAAAGTTGTCATGACAACATTTCCTAGATTTTAGGAATCAGCTCTTATGATGCCCAAATTATGAATAGAGGGTCTAGATAGGTAGGATAGAGGTATATAAGGTTATTTCAACCCTAATCTGAGTGGTGGTTTTGGTATTGTACGGACTGGTGTTTGCAAAGAACCAATAATCGCAGTGTAATTAAGCTACAGAGGCATCATCCATCAATTTATTGGATTGAATGGATTGAATGAAAGCATGGATAGTGTCTAAAATTTAATTCCTAAGATATTTGTGGCATTATTTTAGTTTATTATTATTTCTGGTTAGGTTTTGTTTAATTTCTTGCATTTTGTAAGTTCACTGGCCAGTTTTGGTCTAGTCATGTAAAGAATGGCTTTTATTGGTGTTCCCATGGTTCAAACTCCATGACCACTTGGAATCCATTAGAGCCTTGTATATAATTTGTAAATATGGCTTGTGGAGTGTGTGTGTGTGTGTAGGGGGAAGCTTGAGAATAATTAGGCCCTAGGCGAGTACTAGCTATTCTGGCTAGGGTGACTGAGTAATGCAACAACAATGTAGATTGCAAGTTGAATGGTATGTGCCAATCAGTGATATTGGAGTGTAGGGGAATGAGGTACATACCATTTTATGGAAGGAGGATTTTATAGGAGCCCATTAGATCAATATAAGAATTTCAAGAAACCAGACTAGCCATCATGCCCTAGAAACCCTTATTTTTAGGGGTTTGGTGAAAGTCCACTGTACGGACAAGATAAGAATCAGAGACCTAGACAATATTGAAGGGGAGGAAAAACCCACAAATAATATACAATTTTTTCCTAGGGGTGTTAAGGGGTTTTAGGAGGAAAATCACCTTTTCAGTGATTAGGAGGGCTAATAGGCCTAAAAAGGCTATAAGGCCTAAACGGCTAGTAATTTGGAACTCGATTGGGAAATGGATGAAAGATAAATAGAATTGGATCCATAAGGGTTGGGTTAGACCTAAGAGGAGTTAGGAAACCAAACCACAAGAATTTGACACCATTGGAGTGTTAGGTGATTAGGGAAGCTGTGGAAGAGTAGAGCTATGGAGAATGGTTTAAAGAAGTGTTTGAAGTTGGTGGAGAGCTCCTAGTGTGTTTAGGGGATCAGAGAGGAATCCTCCAGTTAGGGTAGTGATAAAGACCCTAAAAGGAGACAAAGAGAAAGGTCTTAGAGAGAGATAGGAGGCTCTAGAAGAGGAATTCCCCATCAAATTGGTATCATAGCCATTGAAAGGCTTGGGAGTGAATTAGTGCATGTCAGAGTGGAGTGAATCCATAGGTGAGAACATCACGGTGACCAATGTAGAGTTGGCCAAGGATTTGTCAGAGCAACAAATCAAGAATAGGCTTCCTAAAGAAGAAAAGGAGGAAATGAAGATTAAGATGGCAGAAGTGGTAGAGACTGCTAGCAAGTTCAGAGAAGAAATGCATGAAGGGATAGATAAAGGAAAGAAACCAATAAAAGAGGAAGTAGAACCAGAGCCTGACCCTCTTCTACCTGAGGAACCATTCCTCAAAGTACTCAAGGAATTGAGTGGGAAGGCTCTAGAAATAATACCAGTATTCTCTGGTAAGATGGACACTAAAATAGTTATGGAATGGCTTGAAGGGATGGAGAATCACTTCGAGTGTGATGGGATTACAAAAGAACAAAAGGTGAAGATAGCCAAGTCAAGGATAAGAGGGAAAACACTCACATGGTGGAAGTTTTTGTAGGAAGAAACAGATAAAGAGGGAAAGAATCCCATATCAAATTGGAAAAAAATGGTTGCAAAGGTGAAGGAGAATTACCTTCCAGAAGACTATGACATTCAACTACATAAGAAGAGACAGAACCTTAGGCAAAAAGACCTAGATGTGCCAGCCTATACCGAAGAATTTGAAAAACTTTGTCTTAGATCAAGAATCCAGGAGACAAAGAGCATCAAAGTTTCAAGACACCTTAATGGATTAAGGTGGAACATTCAAGAATAACTTAGTCTCTTTACCCTAACTTCCATTCATAGTTGTTTTCAAATGGCTTTGAAAGTGGAAGAGAAACTTAAGAAGAGGCAAGACTCTAGCTCAAGAGGTAGAGGAAGGGGTAGAGATAATAGAGGTGGCCATAGAGGAGGTTCAAGTGGAAGAGGCAGTGACAGTAGAGGAAAAAGTGACTCCAGATACTGAGAGCAAGGATAAGAAACAAGTAGTAGGGGTGGATACAGTAATAGAGGAAGAAGTTCTTATAACAGTGGCAGAGGAAGATAAAGAGGTTTCAGGAGAAGCTCTCACTTTTATTCTATGAAATGCTACAATTGTGGATAGATGGGGCATTCTACATATAGGTTTCTAGATAAACCAACATCCTCACAAGGGGAGAAGAAGATAGCTTATATCCAAGAAGAATATTTATCTAAACAATCAGTGGTGAATCTAGATTTAGAGAAAGGAGAACACCTTATGTTGAGAAGAATCCTAATCAAGATACCCACCAAAGATGAGCACAAGCAGAGGAGGGCTCTTTTCAGAGTGAAGTGCAAGATATTTGGAAAAGTGTGCAAGGTGATCATTAATTCAGGGTCAACAGATAATGTCATATCTGAGGAGGCAGAAGAGAATTTGAAACTCACCAAAATCCCATATGTGTGTCCCTATAAAGTTACATGGTTAAATAAGGGTCAAAACATCCTGGTGAATGAACAAGTGTGGGTAGAATTTTCCATTGGAAAGTATTAGGATAGGATACTATGTGATGATTTTCCAATGGATGCTTTCAATCTGTTGCTTGACAGACCATGGCAGTATGACAGAGAAGCTATCCATAATGGGAAAGATAACAAGTAATCCTTCAAGAAAAATAGGGTAACTTTCAAAATACAGTCTTTAATAGAAGAGGACATAGTGGAGAAGGTAGAATCTAGTGCCATGTTGATGAATGGAAAAGAATTCCTAAGGGATATGAAAGATGTTGAATTTGGCTATGCAATCTTGTTAAAGCCAAAGGAGGAGGAGAATAATAAGCAAGCACCTATGCCAAAAGAGGTGAGAGAACTGTTGGATCAGTTCAAGGATATGATTTGTGAGGGTACACCAGCTTCACTGCCACCAAAGAGAGAGATAAGTCATCAAATTGAATTCATACCAGGAGCATCCTTTCCAAACAAAGATGCATACAAGATGACACCAGAGAAAAATAAGGAGATAGATAGGCAGGTGGAAGAGTTGTTGGATCAAGGATTGATTAGGAAAAGCATCAACCCTTGTGCTTTCGCATTGGTGTTGGCTCCTAAGAAGGGAGATAAGTGGAGGATGTGTACTAATTCTAGGGAAATAAATAGGATAACTATCAGGTATATATTTCCAATTCCTAGAATAGAAGACTTGATGGATTGCTTGGGGGGTGCTAAGTACTTCTCTAAAATTGACTTGAAGAGTGGGTACTATCAAATTAGGATGAAAGAAGGTGATGAGTGGAAGTTTGCATTTAAGACTATAGAGGGGTTGTACGAATGGTTAGTTATGCCCTTTGGGCTTACCAATGCACAAAGCACCTTTATGAGAGTGATGAATGAGGTCTTGAAGGACTATATAGGAGTTTTTGTAGTTGTATATTTAGATGACATCCTCACATTTAGTAAAACCAAAGAGGATCATATGAAACACTTGGATTTAGTGTTGAAGAAGTTGCAAGAGGAGAAACTCACCATAAACCTTGAGAAGAGTGAGTTCATGAAGGAAGAGTTAGTCTACCTTGGCTTTGTGGTTTCCAAGGGTGATTTGAAAATGGATAAAGAGAAAGTAGAGGCTATATTGAACTGGCCTACACCTAAGGCAAGGAAAAAAGTTAGGAGCTTCCATGGGTTAGCCCAATTCTATAGGAAGTTCATTAGGAGATTCAGTGAGATCTGTGCTCTAGTCCTAGAGACTATAAAAGGAGGCTTGAAAAAAAAGTTTGTGTGGACCAAGGCAGCCAATGAGGAGTTTGAGAGGTTGAAGAAGGAAGTGGCTACTCAACCTATCTTGTTGTTACCTAGCTTTGAAAAACCATTCATTATGGAGTGTGATGCAAGCAACATTGCAGTAGGAGATGTCCTAAGCCAAGAAGGCAGGCCTGTAACCTTTTTCAGTGAAAGACTAAATGAGGCTATGTCTAGGTACTCTTCCTATGAATTGGAGATATATTCTCTTGTGAAAGCCTTAAATAAGTGGAGGCATTATCTATTACCTAAATTTTTTGTTGTCTTTATAGATAACCAAGCATTGAGTTACATAAACTCTCAAGACAAGCTCAACTTGAGGCACATAAAATGGATGGAGTTCCTACACTCATATACCTTCACTATAAAACATAAGAAGGGGGTGAAAAAAAAAGTTGCAGATGCCCTTAGTAGGAGACTACTTACCATCCAAGAGATTTAGTTGAAAAGTATAGGAGTTGAAGGTTTCAAAGACCTATATGAGGGAGATTCAGATTTCTCAGAGATTTACAAAGTGTGCAAAGATTTTGAGAATCACTTTCATAGTGATTTTGCAAATTATACATTGCAGAATGGGTTTCTATTAAAAGGAAATCAAATTTGTGTTCCAAAAGGTTCAATGAGGGAGAAAATAATTCAGGATAAACATAATGGGAGCCTAAGTGGACACTTTGGACTAAATAAGACATTGGACTTAGTGGCAAGGTTCTATTGGTGGCCAAAGACGCAGAAGGAAGTGAGAAGATATGTGGAGCAATGTGGCATATGTTAGAAGGCTAAAGGCACTTCATCAAATGCAAAACTTTACCAGCCATTACCCATCCCAAGTAGACCTTGGGACTGCATAAGTATGGACTTCATAGTGGGGTTACCTAGGACTCCAACTGGTTTAGACAACATGTTTGTAGTGGTAGACATGTTTATTAAAATGAGCCACTTCATACCATGCAAAAAAACACATGATGCCAGCCATATTGCCTACTTGTTCTTCAAGGAAATAGTGAGGATTCATGACCTACCAATGAGCATTGTTGTAGACAGGGATGTGAAGTTCATGGGTCACTTTTGGAAGACCCTATGGAAGAGACTAGGAATAAAATTATCTCATGGATCCACCTATCATCCTCAAATGGATGGGAAGACTGAAGTAATCAATAGAGTTCTTGGAAACTTGATTAGATGTTTGACAAAGGAATATGGACAAGGATGGGAGAAAGTTATTCCACAGGCAAAATTTGCCTATAATGATAGCACAAATAGGACTACAAGGAAAATTCCATTTGAGATTATGTATGGGGCACATCCAAGAGCTGTGATGGAGCTCATAGACCTCAAAGTATATGAGGGAGTTAGTGGGCATGCTGATGACTTCACACAATCAATGAAGGAAGTTCATGAACAAGTGCAAAAGACCTTAATGGAGGCCAATCAGAAGTTGAAGACAAAAAGAGATGAGGGAAGAAGAGATTTGTAGTTTGAAGTGGGTGAGTTAGTAATGGTGTTCCTGAATAAGGAAAGACTACAAAAGGGGATACATAGTAAACTATAGATGAAAAGAATTGGACCTTGCAAGATATTGGCTAAGTATGGGCCTAATTCCTATAAGGTAGAGTTGCCCAAGGAGATGTCAATCTCTCCAATATTCAATGTGAAGGACTTGATCAAGTATAAGGGGCCAGATATGGATGAGTTACAGTATAGTACAAAGGTGCATAAGGATATGGGAGAGTTCAAGACTCCATAACAAGTCAAGCCACAAGTGGAAAAGATATTGGATTCAAGGGTAAAGAAGAAGACAAGACACAAAGTCTATATGGAGCATCTAGTGAAGTGGAGACAAAAACCAGAGTTAGAAGCCACTTGGATAGCTGAGAGTGACTTCAAGAAGCATGGAATCAGTGAGGAGTTCCTGACACCATAGGTACCTTAGCTTTCTTGTTGCAGGGGGAGGATGGTGCAGGAGCACCCTAAGGTCTTTACATAGATATTTAGACATTTTTGATTGTAGGTTGGTTTTGCTAACCATCCATGAATAAGGACTAATCTATAAAGTCCCTAGTGTGTTTTTAGGTGTGATTAGTGTTAGGAAAGTTTAGGGTTTGTGTGTTGATTGAATTTAGTTGATTCTAGGGGTCTAGATCCTAGAATTCATCTCAAAAGTCAAAGGGTTGACCAAAGTACCAAAGTGGGAATATTTTTAAGTTTTTAATGTTATTAAGTCATTTGAGGTCAATTGGTAAGGTTTGGAACCAATTAGGACCCTCAAAGTTGAGAAAGTGACATTTTGACAAAAGTTGTCAAAGTTGTCATGACAACTTTTAAAGTTGTCATGACAACATTTCCTAGATTTTAGGAATCGACTCTTATGATGCCCAAATTCCAACCAGGGGGTCTAGATAGGTAGGATAGAGGTATATAAGGTGATTTCAACCCTAATCTAAGGGGTGGTTTTGGTATTGTATGGACTGGTGTTTGCAAAGAACCAATTTTTGCAGTGTAATTAAGCTACAGAGCCATCATCCATCAATTTATTGGATTGAATGAAAGAATGGAGAGTGTATGAAATTTATTTCCTAAGATATTTTTTGGAATTATTTTAGTTTATTGTTCTTTTTGGTTAGGTTTTGTTTAATTTCTTGCATTTTGTAAGTTCACTGGCCAGTTTTGGTCTAGTCATGTAAAGAATGGATTTTCTTGGTGTTCCCGTGGTTCAAAATCCATGACCACTTGGAATAAATTAGAGCCTTGTATATAATTTTTAAATATGTCTTGTGGAGTATGTGCGTGTATGGGGAAGCTTGAGAATAATCAGGCCCTAGGTGAGTACTAGCTATTCTGGCTAGGGTAACTGAGTAGTGCAACAACAATGGAGATTGCAAGTTGATTGGTATGTGCCAATCAGTGATAGTGGAGATTAGGGGCATGAGGCACAGACCATTTTATGCAATGAGGAGTTCATAGGAGCCAATTAGATTAGTATAAGAAGTTCAAGAAACCAGACCAATATCATGCCCTATAAACCCTTATTTTTAGGGGTTTGGTGAAAGTCCATTGTACGGACAAGATAGGAATCACAGACCTAGAAAATATTGAAGGGGAGGAAAAACCCACAAAGAATATGAAATTTTTTATTAGGGGTGTTAAGGGGTTTTAGGAGAAAAATCACCTTTTCAGTGATTACGAGGGCTAATAGGCCTAAAAAGGCTACACGGCCTAAAAGGTTGGTAATTTGGAACTCGATTGGGAAATGGATGAAAGATCCACAAAATTGGATCCATAAGGGTTGGGTTAGACCTAAGAGGAGTCAAGAAACCAAACCACAAGAATTTGACACCATTGGAGTGTTAGGTGATCAAGGAAGCCATGGAAGAGTAGAGCTATGGAGAAGGGTTTAATGAAGTGTTTGAAGTTGGTGGAGAGCTCCTAGTGTATTTAGGGGATTAGAGAGGCATCCTCCAGTTAGGGTAGTGATAGAGACCCTAAAAGAAGACCAAGAGAAAGGTCTTAGAGAGAGCTAGGAGTCTCTAGGAGAGGAGTTCCCCATTAGGTGAGATGCATTTCCAAGGCTCTCATTAGTAGGAGTCATCTATAGACCCATAGGATCATGAGTAGCTTTGATAGGAGAAACTTTGATAAGAACTCCTAAAGTTTGAGGGGATTTATTTTCATGCAAGGGATTTGGAGGAATAATGGTTTTTTGAGGTTGATATAGAGGAGTATGGAAATGAGATGATGACATACTACAATATTGACAAGGATATTTGGATAATGCAAGAAGAGTAATTTTCTCTTTATTTTCAATAGGATTATAGGAAATGTTGGAAGGAATATCTTGATCTTTCTGACGAGATGGAGGGATCTGTAGCTCTTTAGTCAGATGGATATCTTCTTGAAAGAAAAGAAAGGTCATGAGGGGATCATCATGAAATGCCAGGGATACGGGACCTTCGTAAAATGTTGGAGGAGATTGAATTATGTCTTGATATTAATTATTAGTAAGAATTATTTCTTCATACGTTGGATTATCCTCTTGACATGAAGCCACTTCTAAGGACGAGGTAGGAGCTTTTATCTGTATGAAGGATTATTGAGGGGTTGATGGATGATCATTTTTCATAGGCATGATAGGATTTGAAGTGCATATAAGCTTAGTTTCTATGAGCTTGGAAGCATGGGATAGACTTGTGGCAATATGTAGATTAGCTTGGATTTATTTTAGAGGTATCCCTTGAGGGTAGAGATAGTTAACATGGAAAATATCCTCATTAGGTTGATTGTTTGATGGAGATATTATGGCTGGATGTGAATATTTATGAGATGGATGAATGATGGAAGAATTAGAGGTGATATGTGGACCACTACTAGACATAGGTCCATAATTTTTATCATGCTTAAGATTAGTATCTTGTTCTTCTATAGATGAATCATTAGGATTTTACGCTTCAATTATGCCATCGTCAATGAGATATTAGATTTTATTTTTAAACTCCATGCAATCTGAATTTTCATGTTTGTTATGTCTATGATAGGCACAATAGTTTCTCAAGAATACAAAACCACATGAAGTGATTTGAGGCAATGCGATGAGATTTTTTTTGAGGAGTTCTTCCAAATTTGATTCGTAAGACTGTCCCAAAGGAGTACATGTTCTATCCAATGGACATTTAGATTCACTTGTGCTGTGAAAGGAGATGTTGGATTCAATATCATGAGGATGTGGATCAAAAATAGGATTGGCACGATGTTGTGAAATAAGCTCTTGATCAAAGATAGGATTGCCATAAGTAAGTCTCTCTTTATTTGAAGAATAGGAAGATACATGTGAATCATGATAATGGAGAAAATGATAGATTGAAGACCTATTGAATGAGGTATCCTTTTCTTCTTTTAAGTCTTGAATTTGAGATTTCAAAGATTGTATTTTCTTTGATAGGTTTATGATAGACTCTTCATTGTTTCTATGATCATGGTATCAAGACCATTTGTTTTCAACCATCATAAGATTGTCTTGATGTTCTTGAATAGAGGATTGAGATGAAGATGTAGTTGATTTCTCTCTCTTGATATATTTAATTTAGTGTGCCAAGAAGGCCATGAGAATGAAATGAAAGAATGATAAAAAATGCATTTTTTTCATATATTTTTTAGTTTTTTTCTATCTTTTAGTAATTTGCATTTTCGGAAGTCTTCTGCTCATTTTTGGAAGTTGAGACTGTCACCAAGCTCTAATTTTGGGCTTCCTTCAACATTATATTTAGAGACAAAATTAGAATTTTTGGAGACCTTTCCAATGGTGAAAATGGTTTTCGATTTCGAGCATCGAGTCAAAAGTTATGAACTCACGAAGTTGATGTAAAATTTTACAGAAATTTATAGAATTATCTGACTGATTTGGATATGTGTGACAACAAAAGGTGAAAGTACTCCAAAAAGGTGTTTGAATCAATGATTGGATTTATCAAAAGATGTACAAAAATGCCCTCTATTTTGGAAATGACGAAACATGTCATCCCTCCCAAAATGACGAAACAAAGACCAGAAATGATGTTTCAATTGGAAAGGATGAAATCCACTGAAGACGATTAAACATAGACCAGAAATGACAGAATCAATGCCAAAAATAATGTTTTAAACCCTGGAGATGATGAAAAAAATACCAGAGATGACCAAACATAGATGGGAAACAATGTTTTGACCTGATAATGACATTTTGAGTGCAGGAAATGACCTTTCAGGATAATTTAGAACTTATGTCCGGATGAAAGTCAATACTTTGCAAATTTTTGATGTTTTAGGTATGTTTCTAGGTGGTCTTGTTTGTTCAATGAGGAATATACACATGCATAGAAATGTGATGCTGTCTTTTTTTGATAGGAATTGTTTGATTTTAGAATTTTTGTGATTATAAGTGTAACTAAAAATACACCTTTCCCTATAGAATTGGCATATCATGAAAATATTTGCTTGTAGAATTAGGTACGCACTCAAAAGATAATCAAAATAGGACCATAACCAAGCACACAAAGGCTCCAATCATGATGCCATATTATTCAACTCCAAATGCTAGTGAGGGTACACAATGATGAGTACCTTGGGGAGGTTACTATCCTCCTTGCACAAAGATTATTAACTTTTGAGGGTGAATTGGGTGACCTCTATGCTATAGTTTCTAGTATGGATCTCCATTCGGTTGTATCCTTTGTGTCTGCGCAAGAGAGATTGAGGCATATAGCCCCACATAGTGTCTTGGCACAAGTAGTCACGTAAGCGTGATTGAGACCATTAGGCCCTAGTTTGTGTTAGAAGTGAGCTGAGTATAAGCTCAAATGACATCCAACTCTCAAGGCTTTAAACCCAAAGAGTAATTTTTTTTTAACGTAAGTTAGAGTGGTTGGCTCACACCTCATTCTCACCTAGGTCATTCTTGGGAGATTTTTTCCTCAACTGGCAGGCCCATATAAAGTTCAAAAGTAGTAAAGAGGATTGGCGACTTAGGAGTCTACATTTTTTATTATTCATGAGGAAGAAGACCATACTTTCCTATCCATGTCATTTTCTCCTATCAAAAATGCAAAACAATGGTTCATTCCCACAAATTTCTATTCAAATCTTAATTTGATGTTTGAGTTTCTGATTTTCCATGTAGGAAAAGAGCATACTTCTTTAATTAATTTAAGAATTGGAGAGAAAATCAATTTAAGTGCCTATAAAAAACACTAATCAAGAATAAATTTTGATCAATTTTTGCAAAGGCAACTTGCATTTACTACTCGTTAGTAGTTTTGTGTTTTTTTTTCTAATTCTTTGACCAAGGATTCTTTGGCAGTGACCTGCATAAACATGTTAAGCTATTTTAAATGACAAAAATCACAAAAGATGACAAGTTAGCTGATTATTAACCAAATTTTCTATGAAAATAGACTGTACTTTTTGCTCTCAAATTTCTAGATGACATTATAGTAACCCTAGATGCTGTTTCCCAAAAATGATGAAAGAATTACCCCAGATGACTAAAGACCGTTGAAACACTGAATTATTTACTACAAATGATGCCATTTACTGGAAATGCTGAAATAAATTATGAAAATGACTAAAGCTAGAATTTATACCTTCCCAAAAATGCTATAATGAAGTCAGAAAATGATTAAAGTATTCCCAGAAATGTTGAAATATCTCCCAGAGATGATGAAAGGTTATCAGAGACAATGAAATAACTCCTAGAAACGTAGTTTTGCAGTGTTTTCTATTGAATTTTTAAAACATAGAGCATAATTTAAGAAAATGAGGCTTTGAGCCCCACAGTGGGTGCAAAAAATGTGATGTGTAAATGTTATACCTACAAGAATATGCACACAATCACTCAAAAATACATTAGATCAACATGTTAGTATCAAAATCAAACCAAATTGAACCAAATAACATGATAAAAATGTCCTATTGCTTCCTACATAGAAGATCCACATGAATTTACAAAATTTCTCTTAGTTTAAGCATGAATTCATAGTGAATTGTCAATCTAATGATGGAAGATTCAAGTTAAAATGCCTAAAATGCATCTACAATTGCTCAATTATGCTCCATTAGTTCCCAAATGCATGAAATTGAAACTATTGAATTCAGTAACAATGAACTAGACTATGCTAGGATGAAATTGTCATTATTTAGCTACTTAAAAAGCACTATTCACCTATGAAATGAGCTTAGAAGAGCTACATTTTATAGAATTTCCTTGGAGGGAAAAGGATTCAAATTCAAATTCAAATTTGATGGTTGTGATGCATCCATGAGGGATGGCTAAGATTGAGTCCCAAGTGATCCATGTGATTTCTTCTCATTGGCCAATGAGTTGACTTTGAGGCCAAGTGGGGGAATATAAATGTTTGAATTAATTAATTCACTTTAATTAATATCCTTAGCCATGTATTTTTTATTTTAATTTGATTTAATGGCTAGGACTAATTAAATAATTAATACCTCTTGTTGAGTGATGTTTGATTTTTGATGAATTATATATTTAAACCGATCTAGTTTAATTACATAATTGTGATTAGTTTTGAATTTGAATCCTTGGTTAGGACTTAGGGGATTTGATTTTAGATTAAGGCCTCTAGTTATAATAGACCATTTTTAGGTGATTACAATGGCATTACCAATTCTCTATAATCAACACACACTCTCCATTTTCCTCCTTTCTTGGGAACTATAACTAAGGGAAAGACCCACTAACTATCTGATATAGGATATATGAAACCAACATTAAGAAGTTTTTGTAATTCAATTTTAATTATCTCCCTTATAGCTTGATACAATGGCTATAGGGAGCAATGATGGGGAAAGGAACAGTCAAAATACTATTCTCCCAGTCCATATTATTTCCACATTATGTTTGTGGTTAAGGCATATTCTTCTTGAAGCTACAGGAAAGGATCTTGTTTTAGTATCATTAAATGAGCTACTGAATTTACTACCTTAAAATCTTCCCCTATATCTTGTCAAACTATAGAGGTTAACTCAAGTTGAGGCTGAGAAGCTAGATATAAGGCTAGTTTTTTGTAGTCTGACCATCTGACATGGTCATATCGCCTGAATGACAACCAATATAAGCATTTCCCATAGCTAGCCAGGGTTGACCAAGAATAATTGTATATCCCCCAAGTGTATATTTGGGTGAAAGAATCATGAAATCAGCAGGGTAAGACCAATATTCTAATGTTATAACTATGTCTTGTACCATTCCACTAGTCTTCACTGTCGAACTGTCTGCAAGCTACATGACAGTAGGTGTAGTTTTAAAGTTGGAAACACTAAGCTATTGCATAATATCTTTGGTCATAAAGTTGTTAGCTGAACCTAATTCAATCAAGGCATTTTTTATCATTGTCCCATTAATAATAACCTCAATAATAGGACTGCCAGGGTCAGAATATTTTGGGACAACTACCTTGCCAAGCATTATATCTACAAGCTTTCCTAGAACATGAACAACTCGAGGATCCTTTCTTTTAATACCAGGATTTTTGAAATAGGCTAATTTGATAGATTTTCCATAGGTGGGCACATCCTTTATTTCTTGGAATAATATAATTTGTACACTAATGTTTTTAACCTGATCAAGTATATCAAAAGCTGCACTTTTGGTAGGCTTGGGGATTTTAGCTTGCAATATTTGTGGAAAAGGAGGAATTGATTGCTGGGGTTGCTCAAATTTTGTAGTGCGGCCTCCTAGATTTGGAATAGAGGATTCATTTGGATGCTCTAGCCCTTCTGAGGATATCTCTATTTAATAGGAGGAGTAGGAGTAGGTAACATAGTGCTAGACCACAAATGGATATCATTAATATTGATGGCATAAGTAGCTTATTGAGTAGGATCTGTTGCATAGAAATTTTTCTACTGGGATGGAGGTCTATTGTTAGGATTTGGTTGAGGTTAGGAAGGAATCTGAGTAGGTCATGGAGGTATAGTAGTGGCTGCAGGAGGTGGAAAAAGTGCCTACTATTATTGCTAAGGAGGTGTTGTAGGAATCCTGGTGGTTGATTTGGCCATTGTTGGCCTCCTTGCCACTATTGATTCTACTGCCAATTACCTTGTGGTGGCTGCCATACCCCTTGGGGTTGTTTCCAATCCCCTTGGGGTGTTTTCCGTTGAGGATTTGGGTGATTTTTCTATTGAGATTGAGGATTACTCAAAGGAGGGTACTTCTAATTGAAAGAAGGTTGCCATTGATTACTATAGATTAGACCATTAAAAGATAGAGGATCCTGAGGCACACCTTCTTTTTGAGCCCATGGTCTCCTTTGTGCAACAAAGAATACTTGTTCATCATCACCTCCAACTTAATTGAAGTCAATCAACAATTGTGCAACCTCCAAGTTAGCAACTAGCTTACATTTGTATTCTTTCTTCTTCTGCCTGCAATGAGGACAAAATTCAGCCAGAATAGCCTCAGCTTCTATGTGTTTCTTCTTTGCTCACATAATATCTAACTGAGTTGCCATGTTATTGATAATTTCATGCTTGAATTCAGACAAGAGATGTGTTATCTCTGTCCTAGAAGCTCCAAAACCATTTGATTTTCCTGCAATAGACCTATATCCTTGACCTTTCTTAGAAACAACTCTAGAGTAATTAAGGGAGATATTTTTGAGATCATCCCATGTATACTAGGTGATGTCCCCTCTTGCCATTAGATATAAAGCTTTAGTTCACCTTCATTGATGCCCCTCAGAAAGAGTAACTTATGGGAATCCTGATTAAGTTGATGTTGAATGTTCTTTTGTAGGCTAAACAGGAATCGAGACACATAGTCTTCTAGGCTTTCATCATCTTTTTGAGTTATTTGAAAATTTCATCTCCCCTCATGCCATTTCCCCTACACTAGTCCCTATATTTTGTCAAGAATGCCTGCTACATATTATCCCAGTCATGGATGACATCACATCCTAGGTCCATAAGCCATCTCAAATAAGACTCATCAAGAGTTGTAGGAAAAAAATAAGCCTATGGGGATTCATGGTGTTATCATAATTGTGGCAGGGGATATCAAACTTGAAGAGAAAGGTATCAGGGTCCTCTATCACAAGGCCATAAAATTTGGGAAGGGGTGAAGATGGAATATTCTTGAGATTATTGTTATCATACTGATCAATGATGGGAAATAGGAAAGTAGGAGGATTCTCTATCCGAGGTAGACCTCTTGGGGGATTCTATTGAGGGTTATGCGGTTGGTAGATTACTAAAGCAAATGGGTTCTCTTCTTCTTGATTATCTAGGTATTGAATTCATAAGTTGGCCAAGGCTTCAACAAAAGGATTAAGCTCAAAAGGTTCATCAAGGATATGGTATCCTAAGGGATTTCCTTCTAAGGATGATGATGAGGAATTAGGGAGGTTTAGGATAGCATCAACAAAAGGCTCGTCTAATTCTTCATCGGGCACAAAAATTTGTCCTAATTGATTGGCGGGGTAGTTTGGTAGGAATCTTCCTAGAACGTCTCTTCTTTTTCTATGCATGCAACTGAAGTGGAATTTTGAAGAAATTGTTTGGAAATTAAATGTAACTTACTCAAAATAGGAAATGAAATTGTTACCTACAACAAATTATACTAATGGATGAGTTAAAACTTAGCTCAACACTGTCCTCGACAATGATGCCAAAAATGGTGGATTTCAAAAAGTGATTAGAAACTAGGTTTATTACCAATACTTAGGGATTAAGCATCCTATCTGAGAAGCTATACTCCTTACCATAAAAAATCATTTAATTATCAGCCTAGGGTCATGTTAATTGAATCAAGCTAGAAAAATATATGACTGATTAGTAGGTACAATGATCAATTGGAAATTTTTTTTTGTTTGGAACAATTTTATCCTGTTGTTTGATTGTTTCCAGTAGGTTGCTGAATCCCTAGGAATCTAAAATGTTTGACTCATTTTAACTTGTAATATGTTGGGTTTGCATTGAAAATAATTACACAAGCAAGCACAGTAGACACATGTTTTATAGTTCTAAGCCTAATCAGACATAATAACAACCCTATGATTGGAAAGGACAATACCACTGAATCCCCACTTGGATAAAATTTGGCTACACAAAAGCATATAGGTTAGAAGATTGGTAGCACTGTCTCCCATCCGTGACACACACTTCTTGGGCATAACAAACTTTGTATTCCAAGGGACATCACTTCCCAAGGAATTGCTATCTCTGTGAGGAATTGCAAGTATGTGGGGGCTCTTGATTGGTCTCAAACCTTTCGTATCAGTAAGTACAGGGGTTTTTGGAAAAAAAAATATTGGCTCTTTAGTAAGGGAATCTATTCAGGTGGCTATTCTCAAATGATCTTCCCAATTAAGGGGGCTCTCCCAATCCTTTCAAAACAAGGTGTTTTACGTCTTGCAATGAAGGATTTTAACACATCACAAGGATACTGAAGGAGATTTTTGCTAGCATAATGAAATCACATTTGTTGATTGTGAAATTAATCACATTCACATATTTTATATAGAGATTTGGAAGATATTAGATTTATCTTGTTACTTCTTGGGTCATCCTTTGGGGTGAGTACCTCTTTTCCCACCAAAGGTCGCCCTCTAGAAAAAATAAAAATTGAGCATTGTTAACATTTTACTCTTGCACCAATGACCACAATAGCCAGTGAGAGAGGATAGTGTATGTTAATAGTGGGACCACTCTACACATGAACAATTTTTCTTGATACACAAGATAGATTTTCAATTATTAAGCTCCAATACAAGTGTGTATGACAGGCACAAGGTTCTTTTTAAAAGCCCAAATTGAAGTGTTTTGAAAAGAAAGTAGGAAAAGACAACTAAGCTACCCTTGCAACCAATATTGATCAGTAGTTTTGAGATTTTCCCCCTACTTGCATGAGAATGATTAACAAAAATAAAGGGGTTCTTTGACAAGCGATTTCTTTTGAAGAGTCACATGGTGAAACAACAAGGTTAGTAACACATGCTGAATCTTGAAAATTGGCTAAGTCTGATTTTTTTTTTAAATCTTTCAAAATCCAAAATTTCGTTATAACTCCTAGAGATCTGAAACCACTCTCAAGCATTCTTAAAGTATATATTTAAAATATAACTTAAAATATATTTAAAAATTTATATTTATACTTAAATGTTACATTTTAAGTATGTCAATTTATTTTTCAAAAGATGGTCATTGCAAAAGAATGAAATTTCAATTGTGGCAATAAACATGCAAATGCGGAAAACTTCTTGAAATTGCAAAATACCTCTATTAATTGTGAGAACCTATAGAAAATTGAAGCTGGAAAACAAAGCAGACAATTGCAAAATTCCAACTGCAATTGCAAAATAACTAGGAACAGTTGCGGTAATAAACAATGTGATTGCAAAATTACTTTTGCAATTATGAAATACAAATGTTAATTGCAAAATACTAAAAATTAAAATTAAAATGAATGACAAAATCTTGACCGTACGACCGAGACCGAGGGATTCTTTTGGTTGTTTGCAAGATTCTCTCTACTCCTTCTGAAATGTTGCATGGATAGTGCTCAGTATTGGTGTTGACAACATTTGGACTTGGGAGTTTTGAGAAAACTGATATCAAAATGATAATGATTCACTATTTCTTCACATGAAAATCCTGCCAAATGATTGTGCATAAAATTTGGAGATCTTTCAAATGATTGTGAAGGCTTGATTTTATAGAATTTGGAAATGATTTGGACGGATGAGATTAATCCCAGAAATTTGAAATAAATAGTTTAGATAATTAGGAACTGAAGAAGGAATTAGAAAATTTCCATTTTCAACTAAAGAGAAGAGGGAACGATTTAGGGAACTACAGAGTTTGAACTGAAGTTTCCAAATCTGAACTAGAGAGAAGAGGAAATGAAATAGGCAACTGTATATTTCAAATTGAAGTTTCCCTTTTCAAACTGAAGAGAGAATTTTGGAAAGGTTTTTTATTTTAGAAAATTAGAAATGCTCACAAATGGGATTTTTGAATTTGAATTCAAATTTTGATTTTTAGAAAATAACCCATTTAGCAACTTTTGAATTTTAGAATTAGAGGGAAATGGAGGAAATTTAAATTAATTTAATGAATTTAATTTAATGTAGAGGAATAGTTAATAATTTTAAATAATTAAAATTAAACTTTAGGAGATCAAACTTAATTAACTAATAAATCTTAATAAATTAAGGTTTATTAATTAAATAAAATTTATTATTTAATTAATTTTGGAGAAATAATGAAATGATTAGAAGATTAGATTTAGAAGAAATAGATAATTAACTAGTGATTAAAAACCATTAATTAATAGAGGAAAATTAGTAATTAAATGCAAGGTTGCAAGTATGTCTATTTTAGGGTGTCTACACTATTAATCCTTTATTCTTTCCTAGGGGCCCTTTTCCCTCATACCCCATTTATTGCATGATTTGTTACCCTTTCCCATATTTATATGGGGATATTTCAACATGATTGACTTTTTGATCATGTTCTTCTCCTCTTTAAAGCCATGCCAGGACAACTTTGTCCTCATTTTCCTCTTCAAGAGAGACACTAGCTTTTACCATACCCGTTCCTTCATGTATTGTTAATGTTTTGGTACTAGAAGGATGGAATGATGATGAGGGTTTTCCATAAGACCTAGGTGATGTAGGAAGGTTAGGTATAGATGGAAATGGATGTAGTTGATACTCTCCCATTATCATGTCTTTGATTTTAAAATTCTTCTCAAAATATCTCATGATGGTTTCCTTAGAGCTTTCAACTTCTTGGCCATTGATGACTTATTTATTGTGTGGGACTATGCTGTCAGCTTGTTTCAAGTTGTTGCAAGAGTAGCTACTATCTGCTAGAATAGTGACTTCCACTCCATTATGTGGGAACTTCACATACTGATGATACGTTGATGGGACAACCTTTATATCATGGATACAAGGCTTTCCTAATAAGATATTGTAGGCTAAAGGTAAATCTAACACTTGACAAATTAAATCTCTTTTGACTAGTCCCACTCGAATGGGTAAACCAAATAATCCTTTTTTTGACCTCTCTTCTTCATCATATGATTTTATGGTTATTTTCCTTCTTAGATCTATAACATGTTCTAAAAATCTCAATTCCATTACAAGTTTGAGAGTACAAATATTCAAACTAATGCCTCCATATATCAAGACACGTTTGACTCTATGCTTATGTATCAAAACGTCTATGTGTAAAGGCTAGTTATGAAAATGGTTTAGCGATTGGTTATCCTCCTTAGAGAGAGATAGGTAGTGAGGTGAGGTTAGGTGACCCACCATTGCTTGGAATTGACATCAAGGTCTTTCGACATGGTTGTCTCCATAAGGGAATTTTCAAGAATCTCTTTGTGTGATGGTGAGATCTTAAGAAATTCTAGAATAGAAACTTGGGCAGGGATTCATTGTAACTAATCAACCAATTTTTAGTTCACCACTAAGATTGATGAGACTAATTGCTTTGATTTCAAAGGATTTTTTGATGATGCAATGGGATATTTTTGTAATGAGGCTATTCCTTTAAGGGTAATCTTGGATTGATTTCTTATCATAGCATTGAAAGATTAAGATTATTTCTTATCCTTGATAATGCTCATGTTGACCCATTGGTCACATGGTTCGAGCATATGGATCACGTTGTCATTATTAGCATAGGTGTAGTTAAATTTGGCTCCTTGGTTCTTTGATGATTCTCCTTTTTAATAAGGAGGAAGCTGTTGTTTGAAAGCCTTGTGATCGCAATTCAAATGGTGTCTATTGATAGTTATACTTTTTTTATCAATCAAGTCTTGTATCACATGTTTTAATTTCATGCATTCATTGGTCAAGTGTCCCTTATTTATGTGGTATTCACAAAAATGGTTATCATTCCACTACTTAGGATTGACTACTGGTTCCCAAGACATTGAGTCTGGTAACGTAATGATCTTATTGGCCAATAAAGTCTCCAATGCTATTTCAAGTGGTTCTCCTAGAGGAGTGAAGTTGCACTTGGGTTTGGGTATGCATGGTTCTTTGTCTTTGTTTGTGTCTTGATTAGTTTTTGGAGTTAATGAAACATTTGGATTGTTCTTATAAACCTGAATGCTACTAGATAGATTAAATATCAGTTCTTTGGGCTTAAAATTATTTGATGAGTCAACCACTCCGTCACTGACCACATTTTTTTTCTTGTTCCAATATTTTTTCTTGTTATTATTGTTGTTTGGATTGTTTGGGGGTTTATCATCTTTATGAAAGGTAAGTTCACCCTTCTTCACAAGAACTTCTTCAATTTGGATAATGCTCTCTACTAATTCATTAAAAGCAGCATGAGTTTGCATTTGGAGTATGTAGTTTTTTTTGGGTACCAAGTTATTGATAAATATATCTATCTTCTCTATTTTTGGGATTTGTCTCAGATACCTCATGAATTTCTTTCTCCATCTTTGAAGGAATTTGACAAAAGGTTCACCGCTGTGTTGCTTGGTATTATGCAGGGTCAACATGGTGACGCGATGCAAGATGTTATTGGAGTATTGTTGGATGAATTTTTGTATGAGCCCATCAAATTTCTAAATACCTAGTGGAAGCTTGGTGAACTATTCCAGAGCTTTGACTCCAAGGATTCATGAAAAGAGTCTCATGAGGTATGTTTGTTCATGCATAAATTCCATGCTAAGGGCACAAAATTCTCTCACGTGATCTTGAGGGTCACCTGCTTTGTCATATTTATCATACTTTGGGATTTAAACTTTAGGAGGGAACATTGGCATGTACACATTTCTGTCAAATGGAAAATGAAATATGGAATCCAATGAATACTTATTGGGAGATTGTTTTGTTTCTTTCTTTAGTTCTCTGAGTTCACAACTCATGTCTTGCAATTTTTGATTAAGGATAGCGATAGGGGACTCTTCCTCATGTTGCACAAGTCTTTCAACATTGAAGTGTTGAGAAATTTTAAACCCCATGGAGGCTAGATGCATGAAGTACTTATCTTTGTCTAGTTGCATGAGTATTTGCACCATATTTTGGAAATTATTGTTCTTCTAACTCCTAATTTCTTCATCAATAGGCTCCTTAATAAAGGAAGATGACCTACTATGGTGGCTCTATTGGTCCTAACTAGATCCCCAAACATAAACCAAAATATTTTATTTTTTATGATGCTCAATATAAAATGATGGGAATTGAGTACTTGAAGTTTGGAGTAGGCGTACTGGTTGATGTGCGAATGACTTGTCTTGATTTGGAGTCTTTTGTGGAGATCTTGATTTATGATGTGACGAGGGTCTAGGAGTAGAATCATTGATATCCTTACCTTTTGGATTGAGATTAAATTTTTTTTGTTGGATTCTAGTTTGTATTGGCATGAAAGTCAATGAGACTGAAAGCTAGAAGTCTCTAGATGAACTAGATCAATATCCGGTTGTAGAAGTGACAACTTATCTCAAGGATTGATGAAAGATGTCATCTTGAAGATTGATGATGAACTTGGTACAAGGTGTCCAATTTAAGGCTTAATTAAGGGACACTTGTGACCAAATTCATTAGGATCTAATTGATGAAAAGATGGTAAGATTAGTCGAGTACTCAAGAAACTGGGATGATAAAATGAGGTAACCAGGCTAAAGATTAAGGACACTTATTAGGACAAGAATGAAGATCTCACTGTGAAACTAAACCAAAGTTCAAGTGATGATGTCAAAGGTCAGAATCAGGCTCTAGATTTCAAATGATAATAGACTGACGTGATGAAAGGTAACTATTTGTATGACAATTCTCTTCGTCTTGTACAATAAAATGGAGAAAGATACAAGCTTATGCAAGGAAACCCATATATTGATAGGACATGAAATAACTACTCATATGATGAATCACTCATATCACATGATAAAGCATGAGCCCGTATGATGAGATATTCTATAGGATGATAAGATGCCAAACTAGATAGTTTTTCACTTATTTTTTGAGAAAATTTTGGACAAGTGGGAATGTTTCTGGTAATTTTGACAATGTTTGAGTGTGTTTGGATAGATTTTGATAGGGTTCCAAGTGTTTAGTAAGGGAATCCATTTGAATACACCCTCCATAGTCACACAATCATGATTGAGGCATATATTGCTATGTAGAAATGCATCTATCTTTTGAAACTTTAAACTCAAAGAAGTATTTGATTACAATGGGCTAGAAGTGTTGGAATTATATGATATACCCAATGAATGGGGGTGGGGGTGAATCAGGAATCAATAAAAATTAATCCTTTTAGTCCATAATTATATTATCTTATTTCTTTGCATGCATATAACTTGAAAGAAAAGAATCAGATGCAACAAATAACACAATATTTGGTTACCCAGAAACCTTCCAAAAAAAAGTAAAACTGGGGTGGGGATGATACCTTCAATATTTAGTACTGTAGTATAAATTTAGCCTGTTAAAGCTTACAATGACCACTTCTAATGGTCTACCCTGTTAGGAGCATAGAAAGGACTATTAGGTCCACCTTGTTAAAGGATTTTTTACAATACAATGAGTAATGCAACCCTGTTAAGAGATTTAGAGAAAGGACTATTAGGTCCACCTTGTTAAAGGATTTTACTCATCCACCTGTGAGAATGAACTAGTTGATGATATTCTCTATGCAATTGTGATTGCTGAATAAGATCCTTTGAAATATAATTGATCACCTGAATGTGAGAGATAAGCCTTTGCTGTCCTAAACACTTCTTCACTTAACTCAAAATGCCATTCGCATAATCATTTCATATTCTAATTATAAATTCATACTATATACATATTCTTCATTACAATTAGATAAACAAACTATCTTACATATATATCTTTATCCAACAAATAACTTTGCAAGTTGGTTTGTAATAAACAAATATATTCAACAATATATGCAAAGTCGGCTTCAAACTGTCACTCGGGTCCAAAAGACTACTCGGGTGATACTGAATACTCAGGCGACACTTTCTACTCAGGTAACACTAAATGAATAAGTGTTTTGACACTAATTGACAATATGTCTTTCCATAAGGTCTACAAACTCCCCCTTTGGCATTAGTGACAAAAACACTTATCATTAAACTCTGTATCTAATCTGTCAAAAATCCCCCTTACAGATTGCTCGGGTTTTGACACTTTCTCTGCTGCTCAGGTCTAACTGACTCTATTTTGTATTTTCCAAAATTGTTATTGTAACAAACTATTTTCTGTACATGTGATATTTACAATGATATCTCCCTCTTGCACAATGATATCTCCCCCTTGTTTTTGACAAGAATGCAAAAAATAAATTTCATCTACAGGGTTATTCCAAAGTAGGATAGAAAATCACTATGTACCTTAAAAATTTGAGATAGAGTGTTGTCCCAATTATCCTATAGCACCTTCAAGCTGTGCAATTCAACTTGCAGTTCTAAAGATAGCTCTATCATCAGCTTGACAACTGAGAAGTTGTTTTCATGAATGAGAGTTTTAGCATGTGCTATACATTTGTGCATTCCATCCATATGTGGTAGAAGTTGGCTCTAAATGGTTGTAAGAGATTCTTTGATTCTTGCTTCTTCTCTCAACACTTCAGCTTGTAAATCAGTAAGATATTTTAATTTCTTGAAGTGAGAAGAACTAGTGCTCGAGTCAAGTGCTAATTGCCTTGTACTTTCCTTCATGTCAACATCTATCTTCACTATCTTGTTCTTGATTTCCATGGTAAATTTGGAGGAGTCACTCAAATTTACAAATAATTCTACCACATTTTTTATAGTGGTTTCTAGAGTGCTAATAATCTATGTAAGTTGTACTTGGTTAATTGCAATCTTCTTTGCAATGCTCTCTAGAACCTTGTTCTCAAATTTCTTCTCTTCCTTCTCAAGTAACTTCTCTTGACCATTCATGTTTATGTTGAACTTGTGGACAATGTCAACAAGTTGGTCCATTATTGAGTCAGTTTCATTGACTTCAATTTGCAAAGCATCTACAAATATGCCTTTTACATCTTCAAGTACTTTTTTCCTTTGCCTTTCCTTTCTAAGTTTTTGCTGTGAGGCCCTCTTCTTCCATAGTTCTCCCAAGATATCCATTTTTTTTTACAGAAAGATTGGATAGATCCCAATCTCTTTATCCAAATCTATCTCATCAGTTATTGTTGCCTCTAATTTAAGACTCAGAGAAAGGAACAATTTCCTTACCCTTATCTACCTTATCCTTGTATCAGTATTCAATCCAATTAGGTCATTGACCTTTGTATTATCAATAGTTGGATCAATACTAATTGATGAATCAAAAGTAGAAATTTCTACCTTTCCTTTCATTGACTTAGGTGTGCATGTATCAATAATAGGAGTAGCGTGTTGCTTGGGTTTTGTCTATTTTTATGTAGATTCTGTAACTTTGTCTTTGCTCGGAGTCACTATACTGTGTATGGGGGATTACGGTAGTGATGCCACTACCTCAACTACAATATTCTCTATGTTGGACTATTCAATATTCTATACCTCAGGTAGAGGGTCATCATTTCCTTATATTAGAGGGTCTATACTCAGTACTTCTTCCTTCTCTTTGCTTTCTGCAATCCCAAATATTGATTTCCACACTAATTTGGCACACTGAGCTACTTCTATATTTTTTTCAATATTTGAAATGCCCTGAATCTGGGGTTGTGATTATTGTCATATTTTCTTAAGGCCTCTTTCACTTCTTTGCCTTTCATTGCAGGCATGACCTGCTTCAATGTCTCTTCCCTTATATCCCTTTCAATTTGTACTGCATTCTTCTAGGGAATAGAGACTACCTTAAATATGTCTTCTGTCATATAAATCTTCAACTCAGAAGGGTCATATTTCCACTTTTCCATCTTCTCCACCACTGCTTGCTCCATTTGCTTCTTCTCTTCTTCTTTTTTCCTAGAAGCATACTTCAGTGATTTCAAATAACTCATGGCTCTACCTTCCTTAAGGTCTTTGATCTTTTGATCAAGTGTGGGTGTGGGTTGTGAAGACCACAATATCTTATTCATCTTCATCCTCACAACTCATGGCTCTTCCTTCCTTAAGGTCTTTGATCTTTTGATCAAGTGTGGGTGTGGGTTTTGTGAAGACCACAATATCTTCTTCATCTTTATCCTCTTCATCACTTAATATAAGCTTCCTCCTAGATCTTCTCAGGGTGACAATAGGAGTAGTGCCTTTATCTTTCTTCTATTTAGGTGTTGTCTTCCTCTTCTTCTATGGAGGATTTACATTAGTTTCTTCCTTGTCAGATTCAATTTCCTCAATCTCCTCTGTTTTAAATGTTTCCTCTTTTCTCTCAGATATTGAAGGAGAGTTGGAGGTCTTTCCATACTTCTTCTCAAATGTATCAAGTCTCTTTCTTCCACTCTTCAATATTTTAGGAATCTCAATTTCCAGAGATATTATGCTCTTATGTTTCTCATAGGTTCTAAAGTAGGGTGCCTTTGGATTAATAGGTTCATTCAAAAGAGATTCTATGATATCTTTAGTGTCCTCATTATTAACTTCATATGGCAAGGGTTGTACCCATACAACCCTAGGCTTTACTGCTTGTATATACACTTTGTCACAATCAACTAGAAAGCAAATTTCTTCTTTATACTTCTCAACTAGTTGTTTGGGAATCCTATATATACTATGCATTTTCTCTTTTAAACTTTCAAAGTATCCATCCATGATACTATCAAAATTATCTCCCATCTCAGCTATGAAATCATTAATTTGATGAATGATTGGTTTTTTTCTTTTTCCATACTACTGTTGCTTTGGAGGGAAAGAACTTCTCAACATAAAATAATATGCAGATTAGAAGAGAACTAAACTTACATGAGTTGGTTTTTGATACTCGGATTCTCTCCATGTTCTTTCTCAACTGAGTGAGTTGCAATTCTTCCAGGTCAAATACCAGATTTTTCTTGACAACTTTGTAGGCTAGGTCAACAACTTCGCATGCAACATTGTTGGGTCTGCTTGAGTTGTAAATCTTGTGTGCTATCACATGACTGCCAAAGTTCATCTCCATGTCTATTACTCCATTGAGTCTCATGCCTCTGCCATCCCACTAGGCAAGAGTTAACTCTTCTCATTGATCCCTATTTAGGGTTTTGGTAGCTTTTGGCTTGTCTAGCATAGGGAACCCAGTAACACAGTGAATTATCTACTTGGTGATCTTCACAAGATGATCCAGCCATAATTGCATGTTATGAACATGACTAAGAACATATCTCATCCACTTTGTCTGGAATTCCCTCGGCATATGCATGATATGTGTCAAACCCTTGGTTTTGAGGTGTTTATGCTTGGGCTTCAGTTTCCCATATGTGCATAACTTCTCATATGTTTGATTCATCTCAGTGGTTGCAAGCGCCTATGTGTTGCAGTGATAGAAGTTGCGAATGTCATTGACCAGTAACACTCTCAGAGGGATTAGTGAACAAGCTCCCATTGGGTCTATCTCGTCTGCAACTATTGGATGAAGCTTGAACAGGGGAGGATCACAAATTGTGTTCCTTACTAGCATCTCCAAACCTTTCTTGACCTTGCTGCTAGAAGTGGTTTCCATATTGATTGAATGAAATAATCAAACTCCACTTTCAATCAAAAATTCACACAGAATTGCTAAAACACTGAATTGACTAGTAAAATGAAAGCTTGTAAACAATACTCTTCACAATACTTTATATATAAGAGTTTTTCAACTGTTAGAGTATTTCATTAAATTCTCTATACATAGTAGCTAGCGTAACTTGGGTGTTTCTCCAAGATTCACTCAGAAGCTCGGGTGAAACTAATTTTCCCATTATCAACTCTGTCTGACTCAACTCGGGTGAGCTAGAGTGACTCTGGTGTAATCAAAATTTTGACTCAGGTTGAAATACAATATGTCCTCATGCATCAATATGTAGATATGGACTATATTGCTTTCCTAGAATTGATGTAGGATGACTTGTTATTTCATAGTTCCAGTCATCTCCTTGCTTTGTTATCCTATAATGATAGATCCACTTGGTGCAGGAGCACCCTTAAGGTCTACTGGAAGATCTTAAATATTTTGGCTTGTAGGTTGGTTTGGCCAACCATCCATGAATAAGGACTAAAATATAAAGTCCCTAGTGTGTTTTTAAGGTGTGGTTTATGTTTGGAAAGATTAGGGTTGTGTTGTTTGAGTCTAGTTGAGTCTAGGAGTCTAAGGCCTAGAAGTCAACTCAAAATTCAAAGAGTTGACCAAAGTCCCAAATTAGGAATATTTATAATCTTTAGTTGTTTTATATCCATTTGAGATGAATTGGTAAAGTTTGGAACCAATTAGGACACTCAAAATGTGAAAATTGCAATTTTGACAAAAGTTGTCAAAGTTGTTATGACAACTTTTAAAAGTTGTCACGACAACATTTCCTAGATTTTAGGAATCGGCCATTAAGGTGCCCAAATCTTGACCAAATGGTCTAGATAGGTGGGAGAGGAGTATATAAGGTGAATTTAACCCTAATCTGATAGTTAGCTTTTATTTTGTACGGACTGATTACAAGGAAGGATCAATTTGCAGTGTAATTTTGTGACAAAGCCATCATCCATCACTTTATTGGATTGAATGGACTGAATGAATGATTGGATAGTGTTTTCAATGTATTTTATAAGATTTTTGTGGTATTATTTTGGTAGATTGTACTTTCTGGTTAGATTTTGTTAAATTATTTATGTTTTGCAAGTTCACTTGCCAGTTTTGGTCCAGTTCTGTAAAATATGGGTTTCTTTGCAGTTCCCATGGTTCAAACTCCATGAACACTTGAAATCAAATAGAGCCTTGTATATAATGTATAGATATGGCTTTTGGAGTGTGTGTGTGTAGGGGAGGTCCAAGATCAACCAGGCCCTAGGTGAGTGGTAAGTATTCTGGCTAGGGTAATTGGATACAACAGTGGCAATGATGATTGCAATATGATTGGTATGGTCCAATCAAGGTTGGAGGAGTGAGGAGGCATGTGGTGCAAACCTTCTAGTGGAAGGATAAGTTCAAAGGATTCTAAATGATCAAAGAAAGAAGACCAAGTTGTCAAACTAGTCTACATGCTTTTGAAACCCTTATTTTTAGGGGTATGGTAGAAATCTATTGTACGGACACCACTGAGATTTGAGACCTAGAAAATATTCAAGGGAAGGAAAAACCCACATGGAATATCCAATTTTTTTCTAGGTTTTTAAAGTTTTTGTGGGAGAAAGAACACCTTTTCAGTGATTTGGAGGGCTAATAGGCCTAAAAAGGCTACAAGGGCCAAAGAGCTTGATTTTGGGTCTCGATTGGAAAATGGTTGAAGGATTAATCAAATTTGGATCCATAGGAGTTTGATTAGATCTAAGGGGAGTGGGAAAACCTAACCTTAGGAAGATGACACCATGGGAGTGATAGGAGGCTAGTGAAGCCATGGTTGCAAGAAAGCTAAGAAAGAGTGAAAGGAGTTGAGTTTGAAGTTGGTAGGAAGTTCCTAGGGAGTTAGAGGATTAGGAAAGAATCCTCTAGTTAGTGTAGAGAAAGAGACCTTAAGAGAGACCCAGTGAAGGTATTGGAGAGAGCCAAAAGTCTCTAGGAGAGGAGCTCCTCATCACCACCCATCTCACTATTTAGGGTGTCACTAGATCCTTCATTGCTTTGATCTGAATTGTCTGAGGATTTCCTTACCCATTTCTTTCTCATCTAAGCACTAATTTCTAAGACTTTGGTTTTACCATTCTCAAAAATGGTATCAACCTTTTCTCTATTCATGCACTTCTTTCTCAGATGACTAAGTTGTTTACATACTTAGCATCTCTTAGTAGGATCTCTTTTTCTGAAGTGAGTCTTCACACAATTTGCACCGATGTGTCCATAACCACCACGGTGACAACATCTGTACCATGTGTTTTAATCCTAACCAAAACTTGCTTTGGCTAATTGTTCAGCAGGATTCCAATTCTAAGTTCTACACTCAGAAGATTTATGACCTTGTTTGTTGCATTTATAACATTTCCCTTCAAACTTAGGTTTCTCCTTGCATTCACTTGATCTATGTCCATGTTTATTTCAACTGTAGCATTTACCATCAAATTTTGACCTTTCATTTCTCCAACATTTATTTGATGTATGCCCTATCTTTCCACAATGATTGTATTTAGGTCTATTGTTCCTTTGAGCTCCTTGTTGTGAGGATTCACCTTGTTTAGTATATCCTAATCCATTCTATCCAAGATTTCTTAGTTTTTTTTCCTGATCCATGCTAGTTTGTGAATTCACCATACTTTCATGTGTTTGTTTTTCAGTATTGAGACCATTCCACAGTCTTTCATTTTCTGTCCTTAGGTTAACAACTTCTTGTGTTGCATTGTTGAGTTGACTTACCAAATCAGCTTGCTAAAGTGATAAGTGCTGGATTTCATTTTCTTGTTCCTCTAATCTTGTACTTAGCAGTCTTTTCTCTTCTTGTGCTATATTTTTGTCATCTTATACTTTGTTCTTTAGTTCCATTACTTCACACATTCTAATTGAGTGAACTTCCTGTTCTCTTTTTAACTTTTTGATTTCTTCATGTAAATTGAGATTCTTTGCAAGCAAGTCTTCAATGGCTACATCAACTTCTTCTAAGCTCCTGTCTTTGCAAATTTCTTGAATTATTTTTTCTATATAGTTCTTGTCATTCAGCTGTACTACTAGTTCTTTTCTTCTCTTTAGGGAAAGAGAGAGCTGCTCCTTGTGTATTATGATCTGATCCATGGCCATCTTAAGATCTATCTTTTCATTCTCAATGGATTTCTCTAGTTTGTATGTTTCCATATCCTCTGATCTTTTCTCAAGCTATAAAACTTCTGATAAGAGAACCACTACTCTGATACCAATTGTTAGAATTATATGATGTGCCCAATGACTAAGAGGGGGGGTGAATCAGGAATCAATAAAAATTAATCCTTTTAGTCCATAATTAGATTAGCTTGTTTGTTTGCATGCATATAAATTGAAAGTAAAGAATCATATGCAACACATAACACAATATTTGGTTACCAAGAAACCTTCCAAAAGAAAGTAAAACTAGGGTGGGGATGATACCCACAATATTTAGTACTACAGTATAAATTTATCCTGTTAAAGCTTACAATGACCAATTCTAATGCTTTTCCCTATTAGGAGCATAGAAAGGACTGTTAGGTCCACCTTGTTAAAGGATTTTGTACAATACAATGAGTAATGAAACCTTGTTAAGAGATTTAGAGAAAGGACTATTAGGTCCACTTTGTTAAAGGATTTTGCTGATCCACCTATGAGAATGAACCAGTTGATGATGTTCTTTGTGCAACTGTGATTGATGAATAAGATCCTTTGAAATATAACTGATCACCTGAATGTGATAGATAAGTCTCCGCTGTCCTGAACACTTTTTCACTTAACTCAAACTGCCATTCACATAATCATTTCATATTTTGATTATACATTCATACTATATAGATATTATTCATTACAATTGGATAAACAAACTATCTTACATATATATCTTTATCCAACAAATAACTTTGCAAGTCTGCTTGCAATAAACAAATATATATACAACAATATATGTAAAGTTGGCTTCAAACTGCCACTCTGATCCAAAAGAGTAATCGGGTGATAAAATTTTTAGGAATAAGGTGTCTCAACCTTGGATAATTCCTATTCTTATTATTTGTTTTGTAAAATGTATTTCTTGCAAATAATGTTGATGTGTCGGCATCTTGAATTGTGTGTAAGGAGATCATGGCTAAAATGGTTATGACGGATTCCTATGACATGTAAGAGCTATTTCAGGAAGATTCAATGATAGGTGAAGACATGTGGCAACTGATAAATTTGAGTACTGTACACTCTTTTGGAGTAGCCCTAAAAAGTGAAGCGCATGATATAAGCGTTTGTTAGGGTTGCGAAGAGAAGTGATGCGAGTGTATTGTTGGAACATTTTATGCTGCCGTGATTTGTCTTCAAGGGTTTTGAAATCTTCTGAAAGAACTTGCATTGCAAGTGTATTGTAAGCT
>MU224375.1:683528-694687 GCA_018584345.1 Thuja plicata
TATTCTAACCTATTCCACCTCCCAAGTGGGCCCCCTTGGTTGGTTTCTGCTAATCTATTAACACAGAATGTAAACCAAGAATTACTTCATTGTATTTCAAAAACTCATTACATAAAAACAATACATGCAACTTGAAATAGATTGTTGTAAGATATAACAATTTTCTTCCAGAAACTTCTTTCTCTAAATTTCCTATCGAACTTCAGACTATCGGTCCAATCCCTATATATAGAGGATTGAACACTTATTACAAAACATAAAAGAAACTATCTTGCTGAAAACATGCCGGAGAAGAAGATGGAAATGCAACAACCCGCGGTGTGGGTAATAAAGCTTGGGCGACCAGTTCAACATAATAAAGTGTAGAGGGAATATAGAAACACTACATCCCCATGTCTTGGAATAATGGCTCCTCCATTGTAGCAGCCGTGTTTCCTGGTGCTGTGATAATCACTCCGCTGTAGCTGGTCCTCAACAGTCTTCCTTGAATGTCGTCGACCACTCTCCAGCCGCTTTCTCTCCTGTCAAGGTAGTTGTGATGCGGAAGTATTCATGCAACAAGCTTAATCAAATTAAATACAGATATTAGAACATAGATTCTGATGGTTTTATGAAATACTACACTATATGTATAATATTAGCAAAATATGTCACAAACATCTACCCATGGTTTATCAGTTCTATCTGGACTTTATCACAAGTTTTGACTGGCTAGGCTCTCAAATGTTTTGTCAGAAACTAGAACAGAGTATTTAAAATTATACAAAATAAAGGGAATAATTTGGCCTTATCACACCAAATGGATATAGAATGCAGGATGTCTCAAATAAATTGCTTGTAGATCTTCAACACCAATCTTGAATGGATCTTGGAATAGGAAGAGGCTTGGAGGAATGTGGATGGAGAAATATTCAACAATAGGGCTCCATAGAGCTTGAATCCTTCAATGGCTACCAATGGATCTCCTTGATGAATTAGATTCTTGAATGCTTGAGAGTAGATGCTTGCTTCAAATATTTCTTAGCTTGTCTCTTCAAGTCTTGAGCGCTTGTGATTATGCTTGATGATGGTTAGGGAAAATGAGAGGAGAAAGCTTCCTTGTATATGAAACTAGGGAAAAATCTTCTATAGAGGCCTACATAGGAGAATTAAATTCAAATTATACCTATACCCTTAGAAGAGGACCTATATTAAATATAATTTAAGATTTGTTTCTCCATAGACCGAAACAGCTGACTCGGAAGCGGGAATTGATTCTTTCCAAAGCTCGACATCCGGAAACCTTGGAAATCTAAAATCTAGACCTTAGGTCAGAAAAATGTTGATTTTGACCTAGGTCAAGGTCAAGTTTGGCCTTGACCCAAAAAGGTTGACTTTGACCCTAAGGTAAAAAATCCTAATTTGTAGTTTAGGGTGTCAGAAACAGGCTATAAAAAGTGGGAAATGGGGTAGAACAGGGGAAAAAGCCAGATCCAAGTCAGAGACCCATTCAAGGTGCTTGGCATGACCCCAAATCACTTACTCGAAAGCCTAAAATAGTCTACAATGGAAGTGCTTCCATTTTATGACTATACAAACACTTAGGAGTCTGGATTTATAAATTTTAACTGGGGAAAATAACATAATATCCTATCCATGTTGTTTTCTCCCAAGAAAATCAAGCAATTTGTTCATTTCTAGGTCCTTTTCTAAGTGATAAAATCAATGATTCTAGGTTTCTAATTGTTTTGATAGACAAGAGCATACTCCCCTATCAATGAATTAAACCCTACAAAGGACCTTTATTAAGTGCGCCTAAGAAAATTAATTATTGCAAACATAATGTTTAGTTGTAATATCCAAGGCAACATGCACGTAAATCATTAGTAATTAGATTCATTTTATTCAACAAGTCATCCTACAACCACAAATGAGTTATTAGTTTTACAAATTTTTTTTGAAATAGTTTCCTTTGACAAGCCAAATATTCTTCAAATAAACCTGCAATCACTAGTTAGACTGCCAAACAGATCATCCAGAAAGACAACAAGACCATATTAGTAGTTAGAAATCAAAGATCAAGTCCAAAAAGCCCTAAAAAATACTCTCTATTTCTAGTACAATAAAACACAGATAACCTATTTCACCATATACCCGTATGACATTTCACATCAAGTAAAATGATGAAATGCTAAAGATAGTCTATCATATGCTAATTATCACTGCGTGAAGCGATGAAACTCAACAAACCATAATATCGTATGAGCATTCACATAGTATAAAACAATGAACCAGTTTCACCATAATATCGTACCATAATTTGTGCCATTTGATACAATCTTCTATAGAGCTTCGGAAATCATGAAAAATATGAAGCATAAAGTGAGGCTAAAATTCAAATATCAGCCCCATGGTGGGCACCAGAAATGTCTGTGAAAAGTGGTTATGACCTGTAACACAAACACTTCAATATATCCTTGTACATCAATGGGTTAATAGCATCATAATCAATCACAATAACAAATACAACCCATTAGAATTTGATTTATTTCTTCCTAGATGAAGCGAATATGGTCTATTTTATTTTCTCTCTCAGATTCAACATGTAGACCATTGACTAGACTACTTCAAAATAGAAGATTCATTGTGAGTATGATTCAATGATTGTATTATTTACTCAAAAATCTTGCTAAACTAATGAAACTAAGCTAGATAATGACAAATCTAAACTAATAATGCAACTAAGAGTTATTATCCATCATGATACATGAGATGAAAGTAATCTAAGAAAGGAGATACTATGCAAATTAAGATTCCCACAATACACAATAAACCCTAGATGAAATTTAGTATTATGATGTTACTATGAAATTTTATATATGAATCTTGAGAGGCTTGACTTTATAGGAATTCCACAAGAATGAACGGTTAAGATTTGATCATGACGAGCGGTTGAGATTCAATTCCCCTTCAATCAATATGAACTTAATCCACGTGATTAGCCATTGATTGGCCAAAGTTGTGTTTGTTTGGTTGTGGATGAGATGAAATATCAATTTCCTCCTTTTAATTCTATTTTAAAGTAGAATTTTGATGCACACACATTTGTTGAATGGGTTCACTTAATTAAAGGTGTTAGGACTTTTTAATTAAATGACTTTGACTTACTAGCTTTAGCCTTGAAGCTAGGATTTAAGATTTAGTTGATGATTGATTAAAATATTGATTTAATTATGAAAGCATGATTGATAAAATTTACTCACAATATTAGGCCTATTATTTAAATGCCTTTGATTATATTTTTTTTAGGCAAATTAGTCGAGATTAGGGGCTCTTAGTTTACTAGACCAATTTTAGGTGATTACATACTTGACCTTGCACTTGTAGAAGTGGTGTAAGTGTGGCATGTAGTTGGACCATCCATTGAACTTGGGTTTTTTGAGGAAATTCAAGTTTGCATGAATTTATCCATTTTCTTGTAGACTTAGTCATAATTTTTTTCTTGCACTCTAAATCCCTTTTTGAATGCCTCAAACTTGGAATTGGATTTGCATCATGTTGGCTTGATCTTAAACTTAGAGTCACCTTGTTTGATTCATGAACAACATATAGATTGTTGGTGCATGAATTCTTGAGTTCATTTCGTCTTTAGGTGCATTTTCCTTTGACTTAGATCCTTCATCTCGATTATCTCTCGCCATCTTTAACCTGCCAAACAATGTAATATTTAAGATTTTTGTATTTCAAATTCATGACATGGTTAGTGATAACAAATTGGACTCATTAACTCTACTATATTTTAAAATTTTATTCCATTTGATCAAAACTAAATATGCTTGATATATGACCTATTAGATTCCTTACTCTATTTTTCTTTTAAAATGTTAGAAGTCTGATCATGATCAAATATTACAAATAATTCACACACTTTTATCATTTCTTTGGCTTTAATTTTTAATCATACACACTTGATTTACCAAATGTAACCTATTGTTGTTTTGATCTTAGCTTGAATTTCCATGTTGACTATGACCTCATTCTTTCATTGTGCCTAGGTCTGAGAATATTTTGATCCTTCCAATACATTTTTAGATTTCCATAAATTTCCATGTACCTGTAATTCATAGCCCCTTCTAAACTCTTCTTCTTCCCTTGAAGATCTGGGTCTATTCAATCAAATAGTCCCAACTTCAACGCAATTCAAGTATGATCTTATACAAGTGTGGACTTGAATTATGGTTAAAATTGATCACTAATCTTGGATTCAAAAGCATCATTGAGTTATGCAAATTCTAGGTGGAAACTCACACCAACTTAGGCAAACTTGGAATAAAAAATTGGAAAATCAACCATACTAAGGAAAAACCACTATAAGTAAGGTGGAAACCACCCTCAAGTTAGGAAAAACCATCAAATACCAAGTACAAACCACCACTAACTTAGGAAAATCCACTATGCATGAAGTGGAAACCACCCTTGACTTAGGAAAAATCACTATGGATGAAGCGGAAACCACCCTTGACTTAAGCAGAGTGTTGCAAATGATAAGTGGAAAATATCATCCAATTAGGATAACTTAACAATGTAAAGTGGAAATCAGACCTGACTTAGGAAAGTGCATACAATGAAAAGTGGAAAACAAACCTTAGGCAAGTGCATACAATAAAAAGTGGAAATCAGACCTGACTTAGGAAAGTGCATACAATGAAAAGTGGAAAACAAACCTTAGGCAAGTGCATACAATAAAAAGTGGAAATCAGACCTGACTTAGGCAAATACTTATAATCATTACAGAAATTAGACTTGACTTAGGAAAGTGCATGTAACGTGAAGTGGAAAACATCACCCACTTAGGTGAACTCGAGAATGTAAAGTGTAAATCAAAACCAACTTCGGGAAATGCATATAATGTGAAGCAAAAAGTAGACCCAACTTAGGGAAGTTGAAGCATAAGGTGAAAATTCACTCCAACTAAGGAAAAATTCATTTCAAATAAAAATAACTTAACAATTTGTATTTGATTTTTTATTTTTTTTAAGTTGATTCTACACCCCAGTCAATCTCCTAACAAAGTCATTATATTCCCATTCATTAATTGCCACCATTTTCATATTTCCACATAATTGCCAATCCATGTGATCAAAATTTCACTAAGTCTGATTCGTTGATGCTTCAAATATTTCTTGTTGTCCTTGATTTTCATGAATAACCCCTTCAATTTTAAACTACTTAGCTTACAGGATGATGTCTATATTTGGGTGTTAATGTCTAAATCCTTGTATGATATGGGCTCTAAATTCTTATTTTTTATACCTAGTTCTATAATTTGCACCACCTAGCCTTTGATTTTCTTGGAAACTTTGAGGCTCCCAGCCTTATTTTGAGGAAATAGGATGATGCTTGAGGTTTAATTTCTACTATTATTCAACAAATTCCTCAAACTTAGTCTACTGCTATGATATTTGCTAGGTAATAGATTCTGATATGCTCTGCTTGTAATCCAAATTATTTGCTTTATGATTGTTTCATGATTTGAAATGATGTCCCTTCTTATGTTATATAAGAAACTAAGCCAAGGGACATACCATTTCTACTTGGGCCAACTCCCTTTGATGGGACAAAAATAAATTAAAAAAATAATTTATTTTATTAAAATCATAGCCCCTCATTAAATTGTGGCCTTTCACATTGAATTTGTGGCCCTTCATTTTGATAGGCAATTAATAAAACTGATTTTCCTTATGTGTTCGATTGCCAATAATTAATTCTTGCACTTCAAAATTTAATGATTTTCAACACTCCAAGGCTGAATCCCTATCATTCTTTTCATCAAATTTTCAATCCCTTTGACAAATTCAAAATTATGTATTTCATAGTTCATCATGCGATTGGGCAAATTTGCATATGTGGATTGCAAAAATCCACAAGGAGTTGGATGAAATCACTCTCTTGGATTGGACTTTTTCCAAGTATTGGAGAAGTGTGAAATATCCCATAAAAAATCCCATAGAGATTAGATGAGATGCATGTAGGAATTTCAGAAATTTTGACTTCATGGGGAAAGTATATGAAGGCATTTCAGAATTGAAGGACTTAAGGGGCAAAGCAAAATACATAAAATATAACATTTAAGTACAAGTTACATATTTTCTTATACTTGAAGTTATATTTTATGTATATACTATTAGGATGTTTGAGAGTGGTTTCAGATTCATAGGAATTATAATGGAGATTTTAGATTTTGGAAGATTTAAAAAACATTCAGACATCCAAATTTCAGGAATCAACACACTTCCATTAGTGTTCCTTTTCAGGTTAAAACTTCATCTCTTCTTTCTTTGCACCTTTCACTCTATTTTTTTACACTTTGGTTACAAATATCCTGACTTTTAATTCCACATCCTTGACTAGCCTGGCTCAACTATCATTCATATCCCTGACTAAATTGACTCCTTAGAATGCAAAATTTTATCAAACTCCACTCTTAGACTTGGAGACTTGAAAATTTCCACTGAACTAAGACTACCCAGGACAACTTGTTGCTCCTCTCCTTTGGATTTGTTTGTCCTTGATGCTAAACATAATAATCATGGCTTTGATATTGACAAATATACATATATTTCATGATCATAATCAATATTGGACATTCTTGATCATACGAGGATTGCAATTTACATTACATTGTGGATTTAGTTTGATAGTTTACGCCATTAGATTATATGGGTACTTGATGGAAATAAATGATATTTATGTTCAATGATATTGGATTATTGGAATCAACATTTTTTCATAATTAATTTTAGCATCAACATGTTATTTTGAGCACATTGCATCTTTATGTCATAGGATATATGAATTACATCATGATCATATATTTATGATTTAGGCATCAACATTTGGTTCCAAAATTTTATTATGATCAAGTTACACCAGTTGATATTATAAACATAATTGATCATGTTGATAGATTACCAATCTCAACTTGTATCAAACCAATGCAGTATTTAAAATCATGTTAAAGCCTTAATTTGATCATACTATGCACATTATATTGTTCACATTACATAGTGACCTCAATAGTTTGGCAATGTATCCATGAGCATCAATTTGATTACAAAAACCAGTCAGTGGAAGAAATAGCATCAACTTCATGATATAAGATATAGGTATATCACTTATTTATATGTTGATCAAGATTGATAAATTACCATTTATTAGTTGAAAGGTCTAAACAATGGTCAAGTTGTGACCAAGGTAATTAAAAAGTTGTGTTTGGCTAGGACCTTTTGGTCTGTCCCCTATTCATTAATTCACATTTGAAAATTTTTTTTTAGTAAGAAGATGTGATAGTACCACATTAAAGTGGTAGTTAAGGGCATTAATTGAGGACGTAATGCTGAGGACCATATTTGATGCTATCATCTCATTTTGGTTAACTACTAAGTTAGCCCTAGATCTGTCGAGCTAGGGAAACAACCATGCATGACATCTGCTTGTAGTAACACATTTTTGTTAATGAGCCACCATTGGGAATAGTAGTTAGAAGGAAGGTTGAGCAATATTGAACTTGTTATATTGTAAAAAGATTCACAGGATTTTTTAGGATTGCACTCTATCTAGGTGTATTCAGTTCTTGCTCTTTTCATTTTGAGTTCATCTACATTATTTGTCTTTGTTTAGGATGTGTTTAATCTCTGAGATTAGTTCATTCATTTAATCAAGGGTTTTTCATTTATTATTGTGTTCTTTACTAAACCCATGTCGGGTTTATCCCAACTATATTTATATAACTGTGATTTTGGGGTTTGACAAATTTTTGAGCATGATTGTGTATGCCAAACTAGTTTATAGTTAGTGACATGTTTATTTATTGCATATCAGTCACATGCATTATAATGCTATCATGTACAATGATGATTAACTGGTTTTGTTTACATATGTCTTTTATTATTTCAAACCCTCATTTGGGCTTTTGAGTTTATACTCTTCTTCACATCTCTTCTTATACCCCTGTCGGGTCGAGATTTTCATCATGCACATGATGTTATTTACTATCAATAATTGTCTTTATATATATATATATATATATATATATATATATATATATATATATATACTATCAACATACATAGTCATGTATTAGTATTCACAGCGCATTACACATATATAGATTATTTAGTCTTAAGTTATTGTCTCAGCCATTCATTCATATGTTGTGGAGCATGATGTGTCACGTTTCCATGCACCATTTATTGTGTGCATTTGAAGCATATTATAAAAGGTTGGGTGTATCTATTTTCAAGTCTGTGTTTTTCATAAGCATACAAAGATGCACTCATTTGAATAGAACATGACATGATTCAATAACTATTTTATGGTATAGTTTTTATTCGAAGACCATATGATAGTCATGGGTACAGTTACATCTTATTTTATTGATGGAATAACAATGATAAATTTAAAGATATATTTGATATTTTTTAGTTTGACATAATACATTTATATTATGGTACCAATAATGTTGATGCCTGAAGATTATACAATGCTTACCAGAAAATTTTGAAGTTGAGTTTGAACATAACTTTAATACTCAGGTTGGGTATAATAACGGTAAAAACTATAGAGGTGAAATGGTAATTTAATTTAGATTATTTCAATTATTTATTATTTTATTCTGAGACATATTTCAGAACAATTAAAAATGATTGCAGTGGCAATGATCTATTGTTTGAAGGATACATACTTTGATGGTCATACCAAGGCATGATGTGATACTTATTGATAATTAGTTTTTGGAATTAGTTTTATGTTCATTTTGATTTTAGTTTCAAGGAATTAGTTTATCAATTTTTTTATATATACAACAAATGCAGATAATTTTGCTGAGCAGAAATAAAAATTATAAAAAAGAATGAATAGATTTCATTAAATAGTTTTGCAAGCAATATAGAATGTGTTAAATGTGGAAAGAAATGTTATGTAGAGAAATAGAGAAAACCTCTTTTAATGATTCATTCATGTATAAAGATAAGTTTTAAATGATAATGTCAGTGATATAAGTTTGATCATTATTCAATGATGCATATTTGTAACTAGTGAGGTGCATTAGCGAGTGAGTCTTTGTAAGAGATATTTCTAGATTAAGCCAATTAGGCAATTCAAATGGTTTTTAACCTGAAGAGTTTTAAACTCAAGACAAACATTGTATTAAAGTTTCTATTTGCATGTTTCTCTTACTATGTTATTTTACTAGATTCATTTACATTCTTATTTTACAAATGAGAGTTTGAAATTGAAAAGTTGTTTATGGTTTTAAAATATGATTGTTTCACCAATTCACCCCCCTCTCAATGATACTTATACTCCAAGAAATGGTATCAGAGCCAAAACCTTGATCATTAATCTAGGGGATTCCTAGTTAGGAGTACTATAATGGCCAATTTCAAAAGAAACAGAAGTCCAAAGAAAGATAATAGTTTCAATACTAGTAAAGTCCCATCTCAAGAAAAATCCTTTCCAGATAATGCCTTAAGTGATAATAAGAACAATATTTTTTTATAAGAAATGTCTAATCCAAAGTTTGATGATTTCATTATACATATGAATAACTCAGAAGGATGTGATAGTAATTTTGAAGGTAGAGTTTATTTCAAAGGATAACTCGAGTATTCTTTAAAAATGATTAGAAATATTGAAAGAGAAAACATAAAACTCAAGATTTAAATTAACGAAAAAGATATAAAGCTGAAGACAAAACACAAAACATGTAGAAAGTGTGTACTTGAATCTCTGTTAAAGTATAATGAATGAGATGATACTACTATGAATCTACAAAAATAAATTGAGGAGACTAAGAGAATATTGATTATCACAAAATCTAATTTGGGCACAAACATTTATGAGTACCAAGTTCTTGAAAAATAAGTTTCTATTTTAAAGAAAGATATTGAAGACTATAAGATTCAATTAGAAAAGTATAATAAGGTTGAGAAAAGTATTAGTGCACTGGATGATATGTTGTATAGAAAAAAATATTCCAACGATCTTACTAGCCTAGGATATAAGGTAGGACAAAACTCTATAAGTGAAAAAGAGTAAGAAATGAAATAATTTTTATATCTGCAGATGGAAAAAGACAAACATTTAAGGTTAGAAATATTCAAAGAAAGGAAATTTATTGTGCTTCTACTCCTAAAAATGAAGGTATCAACAAAGGTGGAAGGAGAAACGATAGAGTTTCAAGGTATGCTTACACCAAATTTTATGGTTAGTGTTATTCATGTGATGTATATGGTCATAAATAAATGGTTTCTTGGATACATTCAAAGAGAGATACTTATGGGTTGTTTAATAAAAGTAATATTCTATATTTTAAGTACAAAAATCTTGACCATATAGAAAATTATTGTGAAAGGAAACCATGCACTATAAACATACTAAGAAAAAAACCTATAAAAGGTCTGGAAAAGAAAACATAGTTATGAATCTATGCATAATACAAAAGAAAAATACTCATCACTAGTAGCATGAGATGAGACATAAGGACAAGGGGAGTTGTCATTTTTAATTTTTTTTTACCCTAGGGAGTATTTTTTTATGTGTAGAGTCTTTATATAATTATTAAGTGACATTAAGTTCATCAAGTAAAAAGTTGTTTCAAAATGACTTCTAGGTGTTTCAATGGTGTTATCTTTTCATCTTGATAGAGAAATGGATATACTATGCTTACTCGATTGTAAAATGTTAAATAGTTCAAGGAATTCTTTCAGTGTTTGAGTTAGTAATTTTGCTTTATATATTTGTTGGAACAATTTTATTTGGAATGGTTGCAGGTATTTTTTAATCATATTGTGTTAGAAATCTTTTTCTAGCACTCAGAGATTCTTTGAGATTAATATTGTCAAATCATGATATATTTCAAGTTTTTCTAGAATTGGTATTTCAAATTCACTTGTTAAGATTCTTCTTCATGGAGACATATTTATATGAGTCTATAGGTTGGAATTAATCTTTCCTTGGTACGTATGTAATTAAAAGATATACCAAGGTCATTTCTTATATTTGTAATTTCTTTAATAAGGAAATTTAGATATTCCTCCTTAAGAGGATTCCTACACATGGCACACACCAAATGTGAATGTGGCACACATAGAGTATGGGAGTTACATGCAAACTCCTCC
>MU224375.1:696795-708675 GCA_018584345.1 Thuja plicata
GATTCTAAGTTGGATTTCTTCTCTCTTCTCTCATTCTCATTCTTGTAATATTGTAATGAGCTTATTGCTCTCATTCTTTAGGCTTTGAGCCATATTCATATTGTTCACAAGGGGTTTTTCTTTCTTTTCCCCTTTCAAATCCTTGTGTTCTTGTCATGGTTCTTGGAGCATTTTGGTAAACTATTGGTTGATCAATTGAAGAAATCTCTCTCTCTCTCTCTTTCAGTATTTTGGTAAAATCTTTTCCTTTGCATACTCTCTTGGATTCTTTCCTTCTCATTTTCATTATTTTCTTTATAAATCTAACAGTATATCACTCATCAGGATGGTATAGTGCTTGATCATATCTCTAACATTTCAAATTGATGATTGTTTAATATTTCATTGGTTCATTTATCAAGGTGGTAAATTGCTTTAAGGACTACTATGCTTAATGATATTCCGGTTTGCTTATATATTCAACACAAGTATATATTAAGTTTCTTCAACTTGGTACATTGATAACAAGATAAGACTTTATGTGCTTTTGATCATAGACTCTATAATAGGTCTTTATTTATATGAGTACACATAGATTTCAAGAGATATCCTTTTGGCATTGGTATTTAAATGTTCAGTTAGTTTGATATTTTTTGATGACTAGACTAATCCACATTCATAGTCTACATACTTGCCATCGATGATAACAAGGAATTACATTGAAGTTGGACTTATGTATTTATGATGATTGGTTAGTTTGCATTGGTATATCTTACATGTTCAACTTACATCATTCTATACAAATCAAAAGTACCATGAGTTTATATAGCATATGTATCATCTTTAGTTGGCATCAACCATATTTATGCATATTGTTTCTATATTATTTTACTCAGTATGCTTCAGTTTCACAAGTTCTATCAGAAATGGTAGTATGCTATTTGATAACCTCCATCTCTTGATTATTTCTTGGACTACTGATGTAATTGGGAATTGATGCCAAACATTCTTTGAGTGGTCATTGTTTAACAAGGTATTACTAGCTAATCATATGGATAGAGATTTAAAAAGGTTTTTGATGAATTTTTTTTATTAGTTTTGTGTTGATTCTTTCAAATCTTGTCATCTTTTTAGAAGAATCGTGGCATCCGCAGTCAATTTTGTAAGCATGATTTGATGACCTTCTGTTCATGTTTGGAGTGCTGATGAGTTTTAGATTTGAATAATACTTGGATTTTGGACATTGTCACCGTACAACAGTACTCATATATACTGGTTTAATATTCATATTTAATATTCATTTACATATTTTAGGTGGATATATTTTCTCTCCTTTGGTTTTTTTTTTTCCTTGATGCCAAACACAATAATCATGGCTTTCATAGTGATAATCATATATATATATATATATATATATATATATATATATATTTCATGATCATAATCATTATTGGATGTTGTTATCAATATTGGATGTTGTTCATGATCATATGAGGATTGCACTTTACATTACATTGTGGATTTAGTTTTATAGTTTAAACCACTAGATCATAGGGGTACTTGATGAAAATCAATGATATTTATGTTCAATGATATTGGAATACTAGAATTAACATTTTTTCATAATTGATTTGGGAATCAACATGTTATTTTGAGCACATTGAATCTTTATGTCGCAACATATGTGAATTACATCATGATTAGATATTTATGATTTAGGCATCAACATTCAGTTATGTATTTTCATTATGATTAGGTTACACCGATTGATATTATAAACATTGTTGATCATGGTGATACATTACCAATCTCAATTTGTATCAAACCAATACAGTAGTTAAAAACATGTTAAAGTCTCAATTTTATCATATTGTGCACATTATATTGTCACATTACATAGTGACCTCAATAATTTGGCAATGTATTCATGAGAATTAGTTTGATTACAACAATCAGTTAGTGGAAACAATAGCATCAACTTTGTGATATTAGATATACATATATCAATTTGTTATATGTTGATCAAGATTGATAAATTACCATTTCTTAGTTTAAAGGTTTAAATAATGGTCAAGTTGTGACCAAGGAAATTAAAAAAAGTTGTGTTTGGCTAGGACCTTTTGGTCGGTCCCCTAGCCATTACTTCACATCTGCAAATTTTTTTTAATAAAAAGATGTGATAGTGCCACATTAAAGTGGTAGTTAATGAAATTAATTGAGGATGTTATACCGAGCACCATATTTGATGCTATCATATAATTTTGGTTAACTACTAAGTTAACCCTAGCTCTGTCGAGGTAGGGCATCACATCCATGCACGACATCTTCTTGCAGTTACAGATTTTGGTTGATGAGCCGCCATTGGGAATGGTAATTAGGAGGAAGGTTGAACATTTTTGAACTTGATATATTTCACAAAGATTCATGGGATCTTAAGTATTTCACTCTATCTAGGTGTATTCAATTCTTGTTCTTTTCATTTTTAGCTCATCTTCATTATGCTTTCATGGAGCATACATATCATTCTTTGTTTTTGTTTAGGATGTGTTTAATCTACGAGATTAGTTCATTAATTTAATCAAGGGTTTTGTATTTTTTATTGTGTTCTTTACTAAACCTGTTGGAATTGGTTTCTGATGTTTTTTTGGCATTCATGTTTTGTCATTGATGTCAACATATGTTTCTATGGAGGGAGATCTGACTGGTTATTACTATTTCTTGATGACTGACAAAAGTGTAGGTGTACTGTACTATTGATCCAGAGTGAGTGAAGATGGTGATATGTATAGGGATATGTTGTGATCTTATGTCTAAGGTCACATGGCTTAATATTTTATATTGGATGAGTTACAAATGTTTTAGTGAAGACTGACTACTAGATGGTGACAGTGATCTTTGATAGGGTTAGTCTCTGTATTTTGAGAATAACTTATGTGCAACATGGATTCAGGTTATACAAGATTAAGGGATGGATGAAGACAAGTTAAGGAAGGTTTTTTAAGTTTTGTGGGTCATAGGACTCTTGGTGACATCAACCATGGTGTATTTTCTAGAGGATACCTATTTGGGGCCGACTTTAGATATGAAGTATGTAATATGGATTGCGAGCGTGGATTACGTATCTTAAATTATATTTGATGTTTAATTTTTATAGGTACCATGTGTATCTTAGAAAGAGGTTATGTAATAATTTATACATTAGGGAAGCCTAATTTTCCAACCTAATTGATTATTGTAATAGGGTATATAGGAGAGATATTTTCTTGTTGGAAAGTGTGCGTGAAGAGTGAGCAAAGTGGAAATATATTTGTTGAAGCTCCGAGATTGTGTCTACTAGATGTAAAGAAGAGGTGATTATGTTACTTCATTGGAACTAACCAAGAAGGACAACTTATATTAGATAGTTCACTGGATTGTATATCTCATATACATTTGTATTTCAGACAGTAAGTCTTCAGGGTGGATTTAATCTTCTTTAGGCAGTGAGCCCACTGTCACTCTTGACTCCTAATAGGGTCTATCCTTTAAATAGGGACTATATACTATAATGCATCAATAAGCTCCTAACAGGGCTAAATATTTTAATAGGAATACTATACTCTGATTAAATCATTTGTGGGTGCAAATTCCCATCGGGGTTTTACCTTTAACAGGGTCTCCTCGACAACAAAGGATTGTGTTATGGTGTTGGCATTTACTGTGTTATCATTTGGATTAAAGTTTTGATGTATAAATTTTAATGTTTAATAATCTATCTCACAACTGATTCACCCCCCTCTTAGTTGTGTTTGTGGAATATTATTCCTAACAATTGGTATCAGAGCTACTAGTCCTTAGAGAGAAAGCTTAATAGCTTGAGGTGATCCTGAAGATAGCATTCTATAGGAAGGATAGTCCAAAGTTTTATCCTAATAACTTTGATAGTTGGAAGAACAAGATGAGAAAAAATTTTCTATGCTTGGGAATCAACTACTGTATGATTACAAAGGAGGATGTATAGATGAAGGTTGAGGATGAACTAGATAAAGATACTAATGAATAAAATAAGATATTTTCATATAACATGGTCACAAGAGAAGAACTGATTAGTGTGCTCTCTGAAGGTGAATTTACAGAGGTTCAAGATTTTGATGTTGCACATAAAATTTGGTAAATATTAGAAGCACTATATGAGGGATATAAGTTTACTAAGAAGGTGAAGTTGCAAAATTGGAAGATAAGGATAAAAAATCTGAAAATGAGAGATGATAACATTAGAGAATATATATAGAGAGTCACAAAGGTTGTTATTGGGATTAGAAACTCTGGAGGCACATACAATGAAGAATAAGTGATCGCAAAGATTCTTAGATCTTTGACACCTATTTAAAAAACTAAAGTGCAAGCTATAGAAGAGACCATACCTTTAACAATGAACTTTAATAGAGAGATGTTGATTGCAAAATTAACCACTTTTGAGGCTACAGAGTTGGGAGATTCATTACCTAAAGTTAAGACAACATTCAAGGTGACTGTGCATAAAAATTAAAAGACTTTATAAGGAACTACGAGCACCAACATTAGTAACTTGAGAGAAGAGCTTGGTGAATATGCTGATAACTGGGAGAAAATACATGAAGAAGAAAGAAAGTTAGATGAAATTGTGGCCCTGATTGCTAGAAGAAAAAAGAGAGGTAAGGGTAAGTTTGAAGGAAAGTTACCTCTGAAATGTTTTTCATGCAATAAGATAGGTCATTTTGTATCTAGATGTCCTACAAGGGTTCCAAAGAATAAATATAAATTTTTATAAAGCTAAGTATTCTAAGGATTAGGAATGCTACTATGCTAGTGAAGGTGTTTCTGATAATGATGCTATTGATTATGATGATATTGGATTTATTTCTATCAAGGACGATGAACCTATTCATGAAGAAAGAGCCTTAGTGTCACATGTTGAAAAGAAATCAGAATGGGCCATAGACAGTGGTTGTTCACACCATATGACTAGAGATAGAAATAAATTTGTTAAGCTAACCAAGTATGATGGTGGTGTTGTGATATTTGGTGACAATACTCCTAATCTTATCATTGGAGTTGGATCTATTTCTCTGGATGGAAAGACCAATACTGACAATGTCTTACTTGTTGATGGACTTACGCATAATTTGTTGAGAATTGTACAGCTAGTGTACAAAGGTTATCAATTGAAATTCATTGATGAGAAATGCTCCATCAGAAGTAATTCAGGAGTCTTGATCACTTCTAATACTAAATCCAAAGGTAATGTATTTGAATTAAATATATTTGAGGATTCTTGTTTTTTTGCGAAGGTTGATGATAATTGGTAATGACATATAAGATTTTGTCATGTGAATTTTGATAATATTGTGAAGTAAAGTATGAATAATGTAGTTAGATACCTACTAAACATTGTGAAACCATCTAACACCATGTGTAGAGAATGTGTAAAGGGGAAAAAAACTAGAAGCAGTTTTAAAAGAAAATCTTACTTAGCAAAAGGGGAGTTGGATCTAGTGCATACAGATCTGTGTGGGCCTACAAGAACAAGATCTTACTATGGTGAAAGGTATTTTATACTTTTTGTTGATGGATTTTCTAGGATGATAGTGGTTACATATCTAAGAGAAAAATCTGAGGCTTTTGACAAATTCAAGATATTCAAGAAAAAGTTGAGAATGAATCAGGCTTAAAGATAAAATGTTTGAGATCAGATAGAGGTGGAGAGTTTACTTTAGATTTTTTCAATACCTACTGCGAAGAGCATGGAATATAAAGATAGACATCTTCTCCTAGGACATGACAATAGAATGGGATAAAATAGCGAAGAAAAAAAAGAAAATAAGATTCTACTAGAACTATGTTTCTAGAAGGAAATGTATCTCATTTTCATTTGAGAGAAGCTGTTGGTACTGCTATTTATAATTTGAAAAAAATTCAAATCAAAGAAGGTACACGTAAGAATCCTTATGAATTATAGTTTAATCATACTCCTACTATGAAATATTTTAGAATATTTGGTAGTAAATGCTATATAAAAAGAGAAGATGAGATAGAAAAGTTTGATGCTATAAGTAATGAAGGGATCTTCCTTGGTTATTCCACTAAAAGCAAATCTTATAAATGTTTCAATCTGAGATTGAGGAAGATGATTGAAAGTGCTAATGTGAGGATTGATGAAAAGTTCTAGATTCAAGAAAGAATATATGACTGCAACCAGACTACAAGGTCAAGGAGGTTGCTACAGATCAATAATAACCTTTTGAGATTGACCATGAGATCGAGGTATGTCAAGATGAATCAAATGAGCTTACTGAAATTCCCAAGACTCCTAGGTATTTAAAGAAAAAACATCCCGAAGATCAAATTATTGGAGATGCAAATAGAGGAATGATGACAAGATCAAGATTAAGAGATGAAATTTGTTTGATCTCTCAAGTTGAACCAAAATCTACTGATGAGGTATGTAGAGATGAATATTGGACTAAGGCTATGTAGGAAGAACTGGAACAGATAAAGAAGAATAACACTTAGGAAATGGTTCCTAGACCTAAAGATAAGAATGTTATAGGAACTAAGTGGATTTTCAGAAAGAAGATGAATGAAGAAGGAATGGTTGTAAGAAATAAGGCAAGATTGGTTTGTAAAGACTAATCACAACAAGAAGGTATACACTTTGAAGAAACATTTTCTCTTATTGCTAGGCTTGAGGTTGTAAGATTATTTATTGCTTATGCTGCACACAAAGACTTCAAAGTATATCAGATGGATGTGAAATCTACATTTCTGAATGGATATCTAGAAGAGGAAGTATATATTGAAAAACTCAATGGATTTGTTTTGACACAATATGAGGACATGGTTTGCAAGTTTAAGAAAGATTTGTATGGATTGAAACAAGCACCAAGATTATGGTATGCAAGATTGGATAGGTATCTACTTCATCTTGGTTTTAGAAAAGGTAATGCAGATAGCAATTTGTACTTAAAAACTAATGAAGATGGAATTCTAATAGTTGAAGATTTTGTTGATGATATCATTTTTGGAGGAAATGATGTAATGAGTAAAAGGTTATCTAAAGAAATGGAGAGTGAATTTGAGATTTCAATGATTGGTGAGATAAAAAATTTCCTTGGATTGCAAATTAATCAGAACAAGAGTGTTATTTTTATTTCTCAGACAAAGTATCTTAAAGAAATGTTGAATTTTTTTGGAATGGAAGATTGTAAAACTATTGGAACACCTATGATTAATGGACACAAGCTTACTACTAGTGATGAATCTCAGAGTGTTTTTTAGACAAAGTACAAATCTATGATTGGAGGCTTACAATATTTAACTCACACCAGACCAAATATTGCTAATGTAGTTGGAATTGTGGAAAGATATCAAGCAAATCCTAAAGAGACACACCTTGCTAATGTAAATAGAATATTTATATATCTAAAAGGAACACTAGATTATGGATTATGGTATAAAAATATGATGCTTTTGATTTACATTCTTATACTGATGACATGTAACTGATTGAATGTTTGATAATTTTAAGTTGAAGATGATGCAAGACATTAAATCAGTTAACGGTTTGCATTGTCATTCATGTCAACGTGATATCATCTGTATGGTTGTGTACATAATTCCTAAGACTTTAGAGAATCAATGAAACAATGATTATGCTTTCAACAATGCATAAAAGTCAAGTATTCACTAAGTGATAGACAATACCGATGGAGTGCACACCATCGGTAAAGGCAGAGAAAATGTCACAGTGATAACCGAAGAGCAGAAGACAGTGTTGCCCAATGAAGCAGAATCACAGGATGCCTGACAAGCTAAAAATAGAGTTTTCCGATGAGAAAGATCCAATGATGCCCAATGGATGGAGTTCCCAAAGCTAACTAAAGTTACACCAATGGAACTGGTAGTTGTCACAGACGACAAATTGCAAAATTGACCGATGGAACAGAGAGTTCAGAAAATGACAAAATATCTAGCTTGCAGAGCTTAAGGATAGACTTAACTGGTTGTTTTATTTTTTTTATTCGACCACCATTAAGTAATTGAATTAAAGAAGATTTATACAGTTGGCAAGAAGATAACTACGAGATAAATTAGGAGTTAAATCCATAAATCAGATTGGCTGGATTACTTTTCATGCCAAGAATCAAGAATCAAGAATTAAGGAATATCATGTCTATATAAGAGACAAGCATAATTCATTTTTGCATACAATCAGTTACATGGAAGGGGAGTGAATAGAAAGAGGATGCTAAAGAGAAACTAGTGAAGGATGGTAGTAAGAATAGCATAAAGCCTATTGACAGTCTAAGAAGAAGGCTGATTCAAGGATGGTAGCATAGATGCCAGATACTTAGTGACAACCTATGTATAAAAATCCTCTAACAAGGTTGCACTTAACAATGTGTTTGTAACCTTTAATAGGGTTGGCTCCTAACAAGGCTCACTTTAGAAGAGTGAAAATTTGGGGTACCGGTCCCAGTGATTTTTTCCCTTAACAGGGTTTCTACGTTAAAATCCATGTGTTATGTGTGTATGGTTTATTACTTTATTGTTTTACATTTCACATATGCATTTTTGGATTGATTGGTATACTCTGCATATTTACTGAGTATCGGTAAATAAGTTTTACTGGGGTGTATTAATTGGTGGATTAAAGTTTAAAGGATAAATTTTTGAGGCCACTGATTAAACCCCCCTCTCAGTTATTACTAATAATTGGTATCAGAGCTTGTGTGCTTAGAAGGAAGGTTTCAAGACCTAAGTCAAGATCATAAGATGAGTAGACGAGACGTGCCTAAGTTGAACAAAGACAACTTTGCTTCATGGCAAAGCAGAATAAGACTCCACTTATCAGGTATTGGCAATGATATTACTCAATACTTAGATACTAAATATGTGTTGCCTAAAGGACCATTGATAGTAGATCAATTGAGAGTGAAGCATGAGCATAACTGCATGGTTATAGAACTTTCTTCCTCACTCTCTGATGTTGAACTTGAAGATGTCAAAGATTGCAAATCTGCAAAGACAATGTGGGACAAACTGAAGCTTGCACATGGAGGTGATACAAATGTTATGAGAGCCAAGGTAGAAATCCTTAGAGGAAAGTTTGATGATCTCAGAATGAAAAAAGGTGAAAACATCACACAATACATCACAAGAATAAAAGAAGTAGTCAATGCTATACGAGGTGTTGGAGGTACACTTGAAGAGGAGACAATGGTAAGTAAAATTTTAAGAACTTTATTGCCTGTATATGCTATTAGAGTCTCTGCTATTCAAGAAATGAGAGCTGTAGCAAACAATATAGTTACTCTTGATAGCCTAATTGGTTGACTGATTTCATTTGAGATGAATAACTTTGACAATAGTGTCTTACCAAGTTTAGAGTCTATATTTAAGTCTTCTATGAGAATAAGCAAATCTAGTCAGAGACACTCATCTATAAGAGATAGTGAAAGTGAAAGTGAAGAAGAAGATCTAGATGAAATAGAAGCACTCATGGAAAGAAGAATACTGAGAGGCAAAGGTAAATACAAAGGCAAGTTACCTCTTGTATGCTTTAATTGTAAAGAGATTGGACACTTTGTTGCAAGATTTCCTAACAGAAGAAAAGATGATAGAAGTGATGACAGATATTTTGAGAAGAAATTTGACAGAGGTGATAACAAAGATTACAGAGGTTACCGACGATAAAAAAGAAAGGATACCCGATATTACAAGGATAAAGGCAAGAAGGCTAGTTACCTAGCTGCTTGCAAAGATGAAGATACTGACACTGAACCAGATGATGACATCGAGATAGTGTTTGTAGTTGTGAAGGATGATTCAGATGAAGATGAAAGGTATGAAGAAATTGCAATCATATCTAAGATTAGTAAGAATGATATCTAGATTATAAATAGTGGCTGCACTCACCATATGACTGGTGACAAAGAAAAGTTTAATACTTTTGAATACTATAATGGTGGTACAGTAAGAATGGGAAATAATACACCTTGTCAAATTGAAGGTAAAGGAACAATAATGTTGAATAACCTGCTTAAATGTGAAAATGATTATTAGGTAAAAGGATTGAATTATAATCTATTGAGTGTTTCTCAGCTGAATAATTTAGGTCACAGAGTAGCATTTGAGAACAAGAAGGCAAAGATCTTCAATGAATTAGGAAAACTGATTGGTACCGGTGAACAAACCAATGGTAACTTATTCTATCTGAATGACACTAACCTCACTTGCTTGATGACTGGAAATGAAGACATATGGTTATGGCACAAAAGATTGTGTCATGTGAATTTTGACAACATGATGAAAATAAGCAGGAAAAGAAGTGTAAGAGGCTTACCGACGATGACAAAGCCATACAACATCATGTGCAAAAATTGTCAAAAAGGTAAAATGACAAAGTCGAGTTTCAAAAGAAAAACCCATACATTTGATGATATTCTGGAATTAGTCCATACTGATTTATGTGGACCTATGAGGACAAAGAGCTATTATGGAGATAGATATTTTATTCTCTTTGTGTATGATTACTCTAGAACGATGACAGTCATGTTTCTAAAAGAAAAATCTGAAGCATTCAAGATGTTTAAATGGTATGAGGCTATGGTAGAAAAACAAAGTGGTAAGGATCTAAAATGTTTGAGATCAGATAGAGGAGGATAATTTATATTAGATGAATTCACTAATTTCTGTAATGAGCATGGTATAAAAAGATAGGTTTCTGCACCAAGAACACCACAACAAAATGAGATTTTTGAGAGAAGGAATAGATCAATAGTTGATTGTGCAAGAACACTGATGATAGAGAAGAACATCACCCAGATCTTCTGGAGAGAAGCTGTCAGCACTGCTATTTATAAACTTAACATAGTACAATTTAAAGGACTCAAAGAAGACTCCTTATGAGATATGGTATGGTAAAACACCCAATGTAAGTTACTTGAAAATATTTGGTAGTCAATGTTATGTCTTAAAAGATCATAGAAATGGAAATCTTGATGCCAAAAGTGATGAAGGTATTTTTCTGGGGTATTCTACCAAGAGCAAAGCTTTTAAATGTCTAATCAAGGATTCTAACAAAATAGTTGAAAGTGAAAATGTGAGGATTGATGAATTTGTAGAAAAGAATGAGATGGAAAGCACTAAAGAACCAAAAGACTACAAAAAGTTTGTATACTATGAAGAACCCATAACTCTACTCGTGCAACTGTGCTTAAATCTAGAACAACAGAATGTTGCAACCGACGGTTAGAATGATGTTACCAATGGTTAGGATAATGATCAAAATGATGTGCAAGGTAATGAAGATCAAGCTGATATACAAAGAGCTATATCTATACTTGCAAGATATGTAAGAAGGAACCATCTAGAGGACCAGATCATAGGAGATAAGAAAGTTGGTACAAGAACAAGAAGTAAGTCCTTAAACTCAAATTGCTTAATTTGTGAGTTTGAGCCAAAATCTATCAATATTGCACTAGATAATGAAGAATGGATAAGTGCTATGAATGATGAGATTGAATAGATTGAGAAGAACAAGACATGGTCACTTGTGCGAAGACCAGATGACAAGAATGTCATCGGTACAAAATGGATATTCAGGAATAAGCTGAACGCGAATGGAGAAGTCACAAGGAACAAAGAAAGACTAGTATGCAAGGGGTATGCACAAGAGGAAGTTATAGACTATGGAGAAACCTTTACACCCATTGCTAGGATAGAAGGAGTAAGAATAATACTTTCTTATGCTGCATATAGAGGATTCAAAGTATATCAAATGGATGTCAAGTCAGCATTCCTGAATGGAATACTTGAAGAAGAGGTATACATTGAGCAACCAGAAGGGTTTGTAGATCCAGACAAGAGGAACATGGTATG
>MU224375.1:708789-723528 GCA_018584345.1 Thuja plicata
TAAGTATTGGATTCGTAAGGACTAGTGAAAACAATAATCTTTATTTGAAAGAAGATACTGATGCTAACACTTTGATTGCTGAAATATTTGTTGATGACATCATATTTGGAGGCAATGATATGCTATGAAAATCATTTGCTAATGATATGAGGAAAGAGTTTGAGATGTCTATGTTCGGAGAGATCAAGTTCTTTCTTGGTCTACAGATCATTCAACAAAGTGAAGGGATTTTCATCACACAGTCCAAATACATCAAAGAGGTCTTGAAAATATTCAAGATGGAAGATTCCAAACTAGTTGGAACATCAATGGCTACTAGATGCAAATTAACGAAGGAAGACAAGACAACAAAGGTAAATCAGACTTTGTATAGATCAATAATAGGAAAAATCATGTATGTTGTACACACTAGACCAGATATTGCGCATGCAATAGGAATTGTTGCTAGATTTTCCACTAACCCCAAGGAATCACATATGACTGCTATGAAAAGAATGCTAAGATATATGAAGAATACTAAAGAATTTGGCTTTTGGTATAGAAGAGAAGGAAAATTTAAACTAAAAGTGTTTATCACCGTTGATTGGGCTGGAAATCTTGATGACCGAAAGAGCACAACTAGAGGAGTATTCTTTATGGGTGAAAGACTTGTCACATGGATTAGCAAGAAGCAAGGATGCATCTCTTAGTCTACTGCAGAAGCAGAATATGTTGTTGCTACTGCAAACTGCTCAAATATTGCATGGATCAAACAGTTGCTGGAAGGTATGCATATGAAGATCACAGAACCAATGATTATCTATTGTCACAACACCAGTGCAATAAACATTTCCAAGAATCTAGTCATGCATGCAAAGACTAAACATATTTCCATCAAGTATCATTATTTAAGAGAACAAATACAAGAAAAAGAGGTGATACTTGAATATGTGCAATCAAAAGAACAATTGGCTGATATCTTCACCAAGCCACTGCCCAAGGATACATTTGAGTACCTAATAAAGAGACTAGGGGTCAAACCTATGTCTACCAGTCAGTAAAGGAATAAAGGTTGCATCAGCCATATATTATTAGAATATCACTCATGATTGATGCAAGCAAAAGATGGACTTCAAAGCTACATCTATATACAGAAAGGTTCATATCAAAACCAAGCACCAAAACATATTGTTGTATTGATGATGGATAAGGGAAATTCAAGGAATATATTATGGATAGGAGAAAATAGTTGTTTGACATTAATGTCAGATATTTGTAAAATATTTGTTTGGCATTGTTTTCAAATGGAGAGAATATATCCATATTATCATCAGAAACTATTCATTATCAGATTACTTCAAATAGGGAGAGATCATATCCATAGGGAGAGAATTTGTTTAAAAGATTGCAAACAAGAGAAAGAGACATCAAAGAAGAAGAACAGTCACTAGAGAGAAATTGACACTAACAGAGGACACAACACATCAGAAGAAGAAACAAAGAAAGTTGCAAGAATAAAATCTAAGCTAACACAGAGCTTACCAGCGGTTAGACATCTTTATCAGTTATCAAAACAAATTGTTTGGTAATTTGATGAATCTCAACAATTGTATTTCATATTGTATTAGAAATAGTATAGTGTGATAATATAGTATGTTTCCATAAATGCCAAAGGGAGAGATTGATGACATGTAACTAATTGAATATTTGATAATGTTAAGTTGAAGATGATGCAAGACATTAAATCAGTTAACGGTTTGTATTGTCATTGATGTCAACTTGATATCATTTGTACAGTCATGTACATAATGCCTAAGACTTTAGAGAATCAATGGAACAATGATTATTCTTTCAGCAATGCATAAAATTCAAGTATTCACTAAGTGACAGACAACACCGATGGAGTGCACACCATCGGTAAAGGCAGAGAAAATGTCACGGTGATAACCAATGAGCAGAAGGCAGTGTTTCCCGATGAAGCAAAATCATAGGATTCCCGACGAGCTAAAAATAGAGTTTACCGATGAGCAAGATCCAATGATGCCTGATGGACAAAGTTCTCGAAGCTAACTGAAGTTACATTGATGAAACTGGTAGTTGTCACCGATGACAAACTGTAGAATTGACTGATGGAACAAAGAGTTCAAAAAATGACAAAATATCTAGCTAGCAGAGCTTAAGGATAGACTTAACTGGTTGTTTTATTTGACCACCGTTAAGTAATTGATTTAAAGAAGATTTATACAGTTGGCAAGAAGATAACTACGAGATAATTCAGGAGTTAAAGCCGTAAATCAGATTGGCTGGATTTTTTTTCACTCCAAGAATCAAGAATTAAGGAATATCATGTCTATATAAGAGACACGCATAATTCATTTCCACATGCAATCAATTACACAGAAGGGGAGTGAATAGAAAGAGGATGCTGAAGAGAAACTGGTGAAGGATAAACTTCATATAGTCCTGATCAATCAAGCTAAGGGAGAGCTAAAGATTTCTACAGACACCGATAAATAGTGAAGCACAACATCACAGAGTAGAAAGTGTGGAGCATAAAGGAATTGAATTGATACATTGATTAGAGAGGTATTGTACTTAAATAGATCTGAAAATCTACAATTCAAGTTGCATTAGAAATAGGTCATTGTGTTTCAGTTTAACCATTGAAGCATCAAGTCTCCTAATAGAGTAGGACTTAACTGTCTTCTATATATTGAGGTACATCACAAGGAGTGCCAAAAAGGTTGACGCATGAAAGTAGCATCGGTCTTACCTAAAGCCTGTTGACAGTCTAAGAAGGAGGATGATTCAACGATGGTAGTAAGATTAGCATAAAGCCTATTGACAGTCTAAGAAGAAGGCTGATTCAAGGATGGTAGCACAGATGCCAGATACTTAGTGACAAGCTATGTATAAAAATACTCTAACAAGGTTGCACTTAACAGTGTGTTTTTAACCTTTAACAGGGTTGGCTCCTAACAGGGCTCACTTCAGAAGAGTGAAAATTTGGGGTCCCAGTGGTTTTTTCTCTTAACAGGGTTTCCACGTTAAAATCCATGTGTTATGTGTGTATGGTTTATTACTTTATTGTTTTACATTTCACATATGCATTTCTGGATTGATTGGTATACTCTGCATATTTACTGAGTATCGGTAAATAAGTTTTACTGGGGTGTATTGATTGGTGGATTAAAGTTTAAAGGATAAATTTTTGAGGCCACTGATTCACCCCCCCCTCTCAGTTATTACTAACATATACTGATGCTGATTAGGTAGGAAATATTGATGAAAAAAAGAGTACAAGTGGTGGTGCATTCTATCTTGGGAAAGATTGGTTTCTTGGTTAATCAAATATACAAATTGTATAGCTCAGTATACTACTTAATATGAGTATGTTGTTTTTTCTATAAATTGCACACAAATTGTTTGGATGAAGCAAATGTTGAAGGACATTGGGATAAATTTTGATGAGCCATTGGTTTATCCATTGTGATAACACCAGCATAGTGAATTTGTCAAAGAATCCAGTAATGTATTCAAAGACTAAACATATTTCCATTAAGTATCATTCTTTGAGAGACAAGGTAATAGAGAAGGATATTAGATTGGAGTATATCAACACAAAGGAACAAATAGAAGATATATTTATAAAACATTTTCCAACGGATGCCTTTAATTATCTTAGAGGTATGATTGGGGGGCGATTCCCTCCTTACAAGAACTAAATTGATGGAGGAATGCATCGGCCCAGTGGCTTTCAGAGCTATATAATTTTCTAGACTTGATGTATGGATCTAGCCCTTAGGGGGAGTGATCATAGGAACATTATATACCACATTTGGGTGATTTTGGACCTGGTTATTAGAGGCATGAAGATTTGAAAAGCCTACATCTTGCAGAAGGAAGATGGTCTGAAGTAGAGTTATGGATCCTTTTCCATTGTTGTCAAAGGGGGAGAGATTCTATGAGAGAATCCCTACCATTTTAGGGAGAGCTGTGTTGAGGATATTGAGAAGATTGTATTGATGGATTTTATCATATGTTTCCATCAATTCCAAAGGGGGAGATTGTTGGAATTGTTTTTTGATGTTGTAGTTGGCATTCATGTTTTGTCACTGATGTCAACATATGTTTCTATGGAGGGAGATCAGTCTGGTTATTACTGTTGCTTGATGATTGACATAAGTGTAAGGGTACTGTATTGTTGATCTAGAGAAAGTGAATATGGTGATATATACATGGATATGTTGTGATCTTATCTCTAAGGTCACATGGATTAATATTGTATATTACATGAGTTACAAATGTTTTAGTGAAGACTGGGTACTGGATAGTGACAGTGATATTTGACAGAGTTAGTCTTTGTGTTTTGAGAGTAACTTATGTGTGACATGGATTCAGGTTATGTGAGCTTAAGGGATGACATAAGAAATGTTAAGGAAGGTTGTTTATGTTTTTTGGGTCATAGGACTCTTGGTGATGTCAGTTGTGGTGTGTGTTCTGGAGGAGACTTATTTGGTGATGACTTCAGATATGAAGTGTCTATTACCGATCTTATATAATATTTGATGGATTACATATGATTTTTACTTGTTATAGGTACCATGTGTATCTTAGAAAGAGGTTATGTAATCATTTAAACATTGGTGAAGCCTAATTGGCTGCCCTAATTAATTATTTTAATAGGGTATACAGGAGAGAGATTTTCTTGTTTGAAAGTGTGTGTGAAGAGTGAGCAAAGTGGAAATGTATTTGTGGAAGTCGCGAGCTTGTGATTGCTAGATGTAAAGAAGAGGTTGTGATTATGTTACTTCATTGGAACTGACCAAGCAAAGATAGTTGCTATTAGAAAGTTCACTGGATTGTATATCTCATATACATTTATATTTCAGACAGTAAGTCCCAAGGGTGGATTTAACCTTCTTTAGGCACTGTGCCTGGGCAGTGAGCCCACTGTTACTCTTGACTCCTAACATGGTCTATCCTTTAACATGGACTATGTATTGTAATGCATAAATAAGCTCCTAACATGGATAAATTTTTTAACATGGATACTATACTCTCAGTAAATTATTTGTGGGTGCTAATTCCCACTATTGTTTTACCTTTAACAAGATTTCCTTGACAACAAAGGATTGTGTTATGGTTTTGGAATTTACTATGTTATCATTTGGATTAAAGTTTTGATGTATAAATTTTAATTTTTAATAATCTATCTCACAACTGATTCACCCCCCCTCTCAGTTATGTTGGTGGACTATTATTCCTAACAAAGTCCATGCCGGATTTATCTCAGCCGTATTTATATAACTGTTATTTTGGGGTTTGAAAATTGTATGAGCATGATTATGTATGCCAAACCCGTTTATAGTTAGTGGAATGTTTATTTCTTGTATATCATTCACATGCATTATAATGCTATCATATACAATGATGATTAACCGGTTTTGTTTACAAATGTCTTTTATTATTTCAAACCCTCATTAGGGATTTTGAGTTTATACTCTTCTTCACATCTCTTCTTATACCCCTGTTGGGTCGAGACTTTCATCATGCACATGATTTTATTTAATATCAATAATTGTCTTCAAATGAAAAAATATATATATACTGTCAACATGCACTGTCTTTAGTTATTGTCTCAGCCATTCATTCATATGTTGTGGAGCATGATGTGTCACTTTTCCATACATAATTTATTACGTGCATTTGAAGAATCTTATACAAGGTTGGGTGTATGTATTGTCAATTCTATGTTTGTCATAAGCATACAAAGATGCACTCATTTGAATAGAACATGACATGATACAATAACTATTTTATGGTATAGTTTTTATTTGAAGACCATATGAAAGTCATGGGTATAGTTACATCTTATTTTATTAATGGAATAACAATGATAAATTTAAAGATATATTTGATATTTTTTACTTTGATAGAATACATTTATATTATGATAACATTAATGTTGATGCATGAATATTATGAAATGCTTATCAAAAATTTTGAAGTTGAGTTCGAACATCACTTTAATACTTAGGTTGGGTGTAATAATGATAAATAGTGTAGAGGTAAAATGGTAATTTGATTTAGATTATTTTAATTATTTATTATTTTATTCTGATACATATTAATTAGAACAATTAAAAATGATTGTTGTGGCTATGATCTATTGTTTGAAGGATATTTACTTTGATGGTCATATGAATGATAGTTGTGATACATATCAACAATCAGTTTTTTGAATTAGTTTTATGTTTAGTTTGATTTCAGTTTTAAGCAATTCATTTATCAAATATTTTTATATATACAATAGATATAAATAGTTTTGCTGAGCAGAAAGAAAAAAGTATTAAAAAATAATAAATATATTTCATTAAAGAGTTTTGCAAGAAATATAGAATGTGTTATGTGTGGAAAGCAATGTTATGTAGTGAAACAGAGAAACCCTCTATAATTGATGAATTCATGTATAAAGATAAGTTGTAAATGATCATGTCAGTGAGACAAATTTTGATCATTATCTAGTGAGGCATATTTGTAACTAGTGAGATTCATTAGCCAATGAGAATTTGATATTGTCAGTGAGATAATTGTGTAGCTAGTGAGGGTTTGTAAGAGATATTTCCAAATTAAGCCAATGGGGCAATTCAAGTGGTTTTTCACCTGAAGGGTTTTCCACTCAGGACAAACCTTGTGTTAAAGTTTCTATTTGTATGTTTCTCTTACTATGTTATTTCCTTAGATTAATTTACATGATTATTTTACAATCGAGAGTTTTAAATTGAAAATTTGTTTATGGTTTTAAAATATGGTTGTATCACTGATTCACCCCCCTCTCAGTGATACTTGTACTCCAACACAACTACTCTACTATTAAAAAAAGAGGGGTTCCCCATTTGCAATGGGGCAATGGTGTGAAAAAATCACAACAAGACTCTCAACTAGTATATAAAATTAATGTTTCACATATTAAATACCCCTCCTATTTGGCTGCTTTAGTGGGCATTTGGAACTATTTTCCTAATTCTAAAGGTGGTGAATCTTATAGATATTGGTGACTTTATGCTAAATTTTTTACTTGTCTTTGGTAAAAGAATGAAATGGTAGAGGAAGAATACATAAAATCTCTCCAAGGGACACTAGAGTGTACTAGAAAATTTCTTAACTCCAACCCAAGTAATTTCAATATACAATCATTTATTGCCATGATTGACACCCAATTTTGTAAGCTCGACATTTAAAGGTCAAGGAGCTCAAATTCATGTCAGATTACATTGGATAAAAGAAGGCAATATTGGATCTAAATAAATTTTTAATTATTTTAACTATAAGCATAAAAAAGAGTATATTGGAGCCATTCAACATAATTTTGAATAGGTGCATACAAATTATGAAGAGATAAAACTAGTTTTCATTAGTTTTATGAATTTATTTTTAGAGAAGTGTCTCATTGGCATGATGCTTAATTAATATTGGAGGAAAATATTAAAGCCTATATTCCTAATAAAGTGGATCTTGAGTATATTCACTTAATGGATCGTGAACTATCCATTGAAGAAATTGAACGTGGTGTTTTCTAAATGGCTCCCCATAAAAGTCCCATAATTGATGGACTCTCTGTTGAGTTTTATCAAGCCATGTTGTAGCATATTAAATAATACTTTTATATTTTATACTTAGAGGCCTTTCATCAAGGATCTTTAGGGTATAATATAAACAAATTCCTTGTGAATCTTCTTATAAAAAGGCAAAAATGAATCTACACCATTTCAGGTTGGCATCCTATTACTTTGCTGATCACTTCCTATAAATTTTTTGCTAAAGCTTTAGCTACAAGGATAAAAATGACAGTGAAAGAGATAGTTAGACCTGAAAAAAAAGGTAACTTGGTAGAAGATTCAATCTTGACAATCTAATGTTGGCTTGGGAGTCTAGTGAGTGTGCCTAGCAATTTAGCCAAAATGCTTTTCTTTTCAAGCTTGCTTTTGACAAAGCATATGATAGAATGCATTGGAGGTTTATTCTTAAAATGATAGAGTGGCTAGTTTTTGATCCCAAATTGTGTAAGAATGTAAAAATGTTGTTTCAAGATGCCAATACATAGTTGGTAATTAATAAATTAATTTCTGATCCTTTCCCTCTTCAAAGGTTAATCAGACAGGGCTTTCCATTAGCTCCATTTCTCTATGGTTTGGTTGCTAGTACTATTGGTATTTGTTGCAAACTTACAAAAAAATGAACTTGATAAATGACATCTCCATTCTATGGTCGTTCTTAGTTCACATTTTTCTGGTGACAATGCACTCTTTCTTCAAAATTATGAGCAGGAAATTAACAATGTGCTCGAGGTATTAAACTTATATTGCTCAGTTTCAGGTTCTAAGATTGTTCATGATAAGACTGATTTTTTTGTTGATAAAGTATGATCCTGTACCGCATTAGATTCCTAAAGAGTGGAATCATATTAAATAGGATAGATCACTTGATATTTGGGCATTCCTTTTGGTTTGGGGGTGCCCCTTTCATATATGTGGAGTTGGTTTATTACTAAACTAAAAAAAAAACTATGGAACTAGGGAAATAAATTTTTTTCATTAGCTAGAAAGGTTCAAGTCATGAATTGTATATTCCTTTCTTCTCATGTCTATTTTTCTGCTTGTTGGATGCCATCAAAGAAGGTATATGAGGACTTAACTAAAACCATCCATCAATTTTTGTTGTCTAATTGGGATGGGAAATCCATTTTTAAATCTACATCTTGGATAAACCATATTGAACCCAAAGATAAAGGTGGTTTGGGCCTATTAGATCCAAGAAAACAAGGTATTTGTCTTGTTTCCAAACGGATAGTTGGTGTTGTTTTCAGAGAAGAAACTTGGAAATTTTTGGTCTGACATCACATTAATCATGGTGATTTAAAAAATAAAGCATATGATGTTATATGAGTTGATAAAATTCTTGTTGCACCATACTTCTGTTTGAGAGTATAGTTCCCTCTCTAGTCTATTTGGAAAGCATTGAAAACAAAGTGTAATTTTTTAAATTGGAAAGATTATTCTTTGTGACATGGGTTTAGCTTCGCTTCTTCATCCATATGGTGGAACACGCTAATACAATACTGTGATCAACCTCTTGTTGTTGCATTTCCTATACATGCTTACTACCTTTTCAAAAATGGAGTTAAACACTTTGGTCACATATGAGATTTCAACTCTTTTGATTGGTTCCCTTAGGAATGGCTCAAAAATATTTTCCAGTTAAACATTTAGGTTAGACGGTTTTTAGTTTTTGTGATATTCTTGGTTCTAATGGATCTAGTTATGAATCTTTATTCTATTCTAAAATGTAATTTTTGCAAAGACTGGTTGTGGCTTTCCAAGTTCCCTTTCTATCACTTTTCCCTCAAGTTTTTTTATTTGTCTCCTTCTGAGCATTTCTTTAAACCCGAGATTAAATAAAAAATGGATATGCATGCTGCATGAAAAGACATGGATGAGGTTCAATAACCAAATATGGAGGTCTTGAGTTGATTCTATTACAAAAATGTTGGCTTGGAACATTCTACATTTCAAACTTCCTATTAGGGATTGTCTGAAATGTATGATAGTTCAACCCATCACTTGTCCATTTTGCTAGCACAATGAGAGCCTAAAGAGTATTTTTTGGGATTGTCCATTTGCCAAAATGAAATGGAAGGCTATCCTCATTTAATTCCTTGTGATATTTGAACATGGTTTGGGCTGGAAAATTTCTATTTTGGGGCTTGGTATCTAGAATAATATGGTGGATAATACTATAAGACACTTTGTTTTACTTAATATTTGGAAATTCAAATGTACGACTGATGCAAATGTATGAGTGTTTTCTCTAAACAATTGGCTCACTTGGAGATAAAGATTCTTCGGTTTTACTTATAAATCTTGTTTCAAGTTGTCTCACTATATTTTCAAATGTGGGTCTCCAAGGATCAGTTCAAGATCAACGACTTATTAGACAAGATCAAACTTCAGCTTCTAAGGAAACACAAAAAGGACATGTTCTATTCCACACAGCTACACAATTACTTTAAATTCAGTCTGTAAACTTCTTTCATGCCATGTAATTGTAATGTTAAACATCTCCTTTCTGCTGATGTTCATCCTTGATATAAGTTATACCCTGTGTATTGTTCATAGTTGCTATTGTAGTTGACAACTATTTATTTTTGCTGTTGGTTTTGTGACAACTGTTATAATTTATATGACATCCCTTGCTGTTCTCTTTTATAAAATTATTTTGCATTATATCAATTAAATAAATAATTGTACATAAAAACTTGGGCAAATGTTTTCATCCCTTTTTATTTTAATTCATGATATTATGGTAGGTTCTTATATAATCTCTTAGCTTATTTTGACTAGAACTCAACTTTTCAAGTATCAAGTTCTCCAGTTGGTGACCCCATGAACAATTATTTTTTTAGCAATCATCTTCAATTATATTTTTAAATGATACCATTAATAACAATCATTGGAGTTAAAATTCGGAGAAGATATTGAAAGCAAATAAAAAAATTGGGAAACAAATTTGTGAAGACATGTGTCATTATTCTCAATATGTAGTTTTTTATTTCAAATTCCCCCTTTTCCCAAAGCTTATCATTTTATCCTTTTCTCTTAACTAAAACATTAAATGGGAACACTCTAGTTAGAATTGAATAGGGGAAACTTGCATATGCATCATTTCATTATTAGTATTGTAAAGGTGAAATTTGAATAACATGTCATTTTTCATTCAGTTTTGTGTTCAATTTGAGGAAATATACATATAGAAACATATGAACATGTACATATCCTCACACATATGACCCATCACATACTTTTTACCTAGCATTTATCCATTTCTATACACAAATTGTTTGGAAAGGTGTGTTGCTTACCTTGTATAATACTTGTAATATGAAATTACTATTTATTTATGGTGCACCTAAGGGATTTATGGAAAAAAAAATTTAGAGGCATCAAAAGGGTGCCTAATAGGAGAATGTATTGCTTTAAATAATTAAATATAAAATTAGTGTAGATCTATATTTTAAATTGTAATTTAATTATTAAATGTAATAAATTGTCTCTTTCAGCAGCCTTTTGATGCATGTATAGACATTTAAGGGATGCAAGAGTCACATGGGTTAGATTTTTTTTGAAACACTATGTATTTTGAATCTAAAATCAAGATAAATATACAATATATGTTGTACATTAAAAAAATATTTAATTTAAAAAAACCTTAGTATCAAAAGGAAAAAACATAGTATCAAAAAATAAAATGAATGGGAAATTGTTTTGTAAGCTCATGGTTTAAAGAAACATTATTTTTGAATTACTACTTGGTTGTTTTCGCATGATTTTCTATAAAATCAATCATTTGAGGAGTTGTTAAGATTTTTTAGTATAGCCTATGAATTGTTGGCTAAAGTTGATTGCGCACCTTTTTAAAGCTATATGTGTGAGGAGAGGAAGCATGAATTTGGATGTGTGGCTATATAATTTTCATTTGCTTCTTCACGTGGAGTGCAATTAGAGAGTTTTATATTTTAGAAGCCTTGTATGAAGATTCTAAAAATGTATTGTAATATTTGTTCATGAGATAATACATTGAGTGTGTGAGTGCTGGAGACCCTTTTTTTAGTCATCTAAACAATATGTTTTTCTATTAGAGATAATGAATATTTGTTTGCATATTTTCTCTATTAGGGCCATTTTCTAAAGATCATTCCTCTTTCTTATTCTTTTCATTCATATCAAATTCTAATTGTACTTTATGATGTGAAGCCTCTTGAAAATTGAAGCAATGAAGAGATGTGGAGCTTCTCTTTTGTCTTGGAGGACTTCTCTTTGGGGAACTTCATGTACACAAGTACCTAATATAGCCTCATTTTTTGGGACCGATCATCTTTTCACCCACCTAAGATATGCTTAAGGAGGGGTGTTAGTGTAGGTTTTCATTTCCTAGTTGGTTATTTATTTTCCCATAATTAGTTTTTTCCTAAACTCTTAAGCTTTCTAAGGATTAATGAAGTGAGTAGTTAGTGTGAGTGGGTGCAAGGTGTTAACATCTTTCATGAGTTATACTTGCCTTTTTTGGATATTGTGATGGCCTCTTCCCTTTGTTTGTATTTTCCACCTCTCCCCTCTCTCATTTACTATATATACTCACTCCTAGCTAGTCTTATTTTATTCTATTGCATTGTAACTGCATTCTATAGATTATTCCCTTGGATCCTCTTAATTCAATTTTTCTTCTTTAGAATTCAAAGTTCTCTCTTAAGGTTAAATTTGTGTTGTTATTTTAATCCTGAATCATTTACATTCATAGTTTTATTTCTATTCATTTACACTATATTTTCTAGGTTAATCTTTTTAGATTCTAATAATACCATGTCAGATTTTAGAAGTGAGAACTCTGTTGGAATAATGTATGAAAGTAAGAACTGAGAGGGGAGGGGCAAATCACTACTTGCAATTTTTTTAACTTAATACCTTAACTGATTAATAATAAACTTGTTATTCTCTATTTACCAACTCCTTTGCATTGAAATGAAAATAAAGTAAAGTATGTAATTCAAAACATTAAAAATATAAAAAATAAACTCATAACATAGTGATTTGGTTACGCAAAAATCCTTGGTTAGAGGAAAAAACTACGGTGGGGATGACACCCATAACTTTCACTAAAACTGCAGTATGAAAGGCTGCTCGGTTAGAACTACAAAGGTGTTAGGAATAAGGTGTCTCAACCTTGGATAATTCCTATTCTTATTATTTGTTTTGTAAAATGTATTTCTTGCAAATAATGTAATTAAGTGTGAGTGTACATGTCTAGTTGGCATGTTGATGTGTCACTCCACTTGATGTGTCGACATCTTGAATTGTGTGTAAGGAGATCATGGATGAAATGGTTATGAAAGATTCCTATGACATGTAAGAGCTATTTCTAGGAGATTTCAATGACAGGTGAAGACATTTAATGACATGTGGAAACTAATAAAGTTGAGTACTGTACACTCTTTTCTTGGAGAATGGTAAAACCCTAATACGAATATCTTTGGGAGTTGCCCTAAAAAGGAAAGCGTAATGATATAAGCATTTTTTAGGGTTACAGGAAAGGATATGAAAAGAGTGATATTGTTGGTATAATCTGGTGCTACTAGATTTGTCTGTGTGTGTTGATTGTCTCCTAAAAAGAACTTGCATTGCAAGTGTGTTGTAACCGTTGTGTTGAAGATAATACATTGTGCAGGTTTTGGAGTGTTGGGGTTTTTTACCAAAAGGTTTTCCCCAGGGTAAATCATTGTGTCATTCTCTATTTTTTGTATGCATGGTATATGGTTGCAATATATTTGTTAAAGTAGTTAACAAATCTGAAATTGTAAGGATTTAAAAGAATTTGCACAATACTTTCCTTTAGAGATTAGTGTAGGAAGCTGTTTCCGCACCTGAGTTTCCTTACAAGTGGTATCAGAGCATGATCAACTTTTTGATCCTAGTTGTTGGGTAGGGTTTTTTTGAGCTAATCTCAAGTTGAGTGGGAGTTTTTTGTGTAGAGCATTCTGAATCTTATTTGCACATCAAGATGGCAGGTTCCTCATACAGTAGAATGGAGGTGGAGAAATTTAATGGCACTAATTTTGAGTTGTGGAAACTCAAGATGGAAGACATGATTGAAGACCACGATCTATGGGAGGCTAATTCACTTGCTGTGAGACCTACGATGATATCTCAAGTGGATTTGGAGATCAAGGATTTGAAGGCTAAGGGTCTCATCAGACTCTGTCTAGCAGATGGTGTTCTTTTGAATGTTCTTGATGAGACTACTGCAAATTATTTGTGGACACAGCTTGGGTCTATGTATCAGGCCAAATATTTGGTGAATAAGTTGTTCCTAAGAAATAAGTTGTATTATTTAAGAATGGAGGAAGGTGGATCCATAATTGATCATCTCAACACATTCAATTTATTGAATGCACAGTTGGCATCATCCGGTGCCAAGATTGAGGAGGAGGATCGATGTATGACCCTACTTTGTTCCTTGCCAGATTTGTGGGACCATCTTGTGATGGCTATTGGAAGTACTATAGCCACATTTTGTATGGATGATGTGGTGTCTTCATTTCTATCTGAGGAGATGCGAAGAAAGAATTCAGATTCATCTAAGGAAGCCCTTGTTGTTTGTGGGAGATCCAACGACAAAGGAAAGTAGAATGAAAATAAGTCAAAGAAGGGAAGATCCAAATCTTGTGGGAGTTCTAAAACTCCTGGAAAGTCCAAGGAGAAATGTTGGAACTGTGATAAATCTGGGCACTTCCGAAGGGACTACAAAGAACCGAAGAAGAAGAAGAAAGGCTCAGATTCAGCTTCTGAAAAATCTCAAGAAGATGAAGATGCTTTTATTTCAGCTTTGGTAGCCCATGCATCCAATGATGTGTGGTTAGTAGACTCAGGTGCTTCTTTTCACATGACCTCTCATCAAAACTAGTTCTCAAAATATGAAGAGTTTGATGGTGGAAAGGTGTACTTGGGTGTCACTATTAGATTTCCTGATGGATGAGTAAAGGGAATCAATAGAGTTATGCACATTCTGGGTTTGGCACTAAACCTATTATCTGTAAGTATGCTGAATGATGTAGGTGTGCAAGTTGTCTTTTTGAAAGATGGATGCAAGATGATGAGAGGTTCTATGGTGCTCGCTAAAGGTACTAGGAGAGGTACTTTTTTTTAG
>MU224375.1:726570-743384 GCA_018584345.1 Thuja plicata
CTCAACCTTGGATAATTCCTATTCTTATTATTTGTTTTGTAAAATGTATTTCTTGCAAATAATGTAATTAAGTGTGAGTGTACATGTCTAGTTGGCATGTTGATGTGTCACTCCACTTGATGTGTGGACATCTTGAATTGTGTGTAAGGAGATCATGGCTGAAATGGTTATGATGGATTCCTATGACACGTAAGAGCTATTTATAGGAGATTTCAATCACAGGTGAAGACATGCAATGACATGTGGCAACTGATAAAGTTGAGTACTGTACACTCATTTCTCAGAGAATGGTAAAACCTTAATATGGCTATCTTTGGGAGTTGCCCTAAAAAGGAAAGCGCAATGATATAAGAATTTTTTAGGGTTACATGAAAGGATATGAAAAGAGTGTATTATTGGTATAATCTGGTGCTATTGGATTTGTCTATGTGTGTCGATTGTCTCCTAAAAGAACTTGCATTGCAAGTGTGTTGTAACCGTTGTGTTGAAGATAGTACATTGTGCAGGTTTTGGAGTGCTGGGGTTTTTTACCGAAAGGTTTTCCCCAGGGTAAATCATTATGTCATTCTCTATTTTATATATGCATGGTATATGGTTGCAATATCTTTGTTAAAGTAGTTAACAAATCTGAAATTGTAAGGATTTAAAAGAATTTGCACAATACTTTCCTTTAGAGATTAGTGTAGGAAGCTATTTTTGCACCTGAGTTTCCTTAGAAAAGGTTTACTACTGCTGATAGCTTACTCGATTAAGAGTGTACAATAATTATTAGGTCTTCCTGATTAGAGGATTTTACAATCTCTACACTTAGAGATGTACCCGATTAAAGGATTTACAATAACAAGATCTGTTAGGATCTACCTAGTGTTGGGATTTAACCTTCACAATACAATGGTACTCAAACTATGAAATGTCTATTATAATTTGCATCAAATAAAAGGATGATTCAGACTCTATGTGCTCTGATATGTGTTAACTTAATTCTGATCTCTATAACACTTCACTATTCTTCTCTGTTGTAGCTAAATCTGCTCGGTATTGTTCTACTATGTGTTGTTCACCTCAATAATTTAATAACAACATTAACTCATTCATTAACAACAACATTAACTCTTGAATTCATCCTTAATAAATATGAAGTTTTAACCTCTTAATCCTATGAGTTAGTTTCCAAACGATTATCCTGCACCGTTCGATCTTCTTTCTTGCCTGGTGACCGTGTCACTTTTATCTTGGTATTTGGTGTTGTTCTTAGAAATACAAAAATCCTATTAACTGTTTGATTTGTGCCTTAGATCTCCATCCTGAATTATCTCAATCATTGATCATGTAACCAACTATAATTAATACCTGTAACAATGTAATTAATGCATTAAATGTGTCCTTATCACTTTTTGAATTAACTATCTGGTTCGGTTACTTATTCCTTCTGACTCGGTTATGTGATCTCTCAGTGCTCGGAAACTAGTAGCTTGATGTAGTATATTCACTTGGTAACAAAATTTGATTGGTATAAAGTTCTCAATTCTTTTCTTTACCAATTGCATAATGCTTTATGTCTTGATTGACTACCTCAATGTGTATTACCGACTAGTCCTTTATAAGACTTTCTCCATTCACTGACTATTTTCTCTATGAACTGTGACTTTGACAAAACTAATGACAAAAAAAATAACTTACAGAGGTAACAATCTCCTCCTTTGACATTAGTTGGGCCTTTTTGTCAAAAATATTCAAAGTCATCAAAATGTATAACTCCCCATTGGTAGCTACTCCCTATACACTTTTCTTCTCCTCTTTTTGTATTTTCACATATATGGTTTTTTTTGTTTTTTCTGAAATCTCATATATCTCCCTTTATCTCTTATACATAATATATCCCCTATAAATCTCCATAATATATATATCCCCCTTTTTTTGACAAAAACTACTACAACTATAGTCTACTTGTCAAAAAGATATTTATACCTTTGTTTAATACTTGACAATACAATCTCCCAAGTGTCTCAGAGACTCTATAAGACAATAATCTGCTTGGAGATATCTGATGCAATGCCAATAATTTACTTACTGTTGGATAATTTACTAGCTCTTTGGCCTCCTTCAGCTGGTTATGCATCAATTAGATGTGGGGAATGAGCAATTCTTGAAGTTCAAGCAATTCCAATCACATCTTATTCTCCTCCTTCAATGAAGCTTGAACTAATAGCAGTTCTTGCACTCTACCATAAAATGTATGGAATGATCTAGCCTCAGTTGGTATAGCTTTTAGGTGTTTTGTCATCTCTATCTCAACTCCAATTTCCTTCTGTTTGATATCCTAGGTACAATGTGAAATAATACAATATATTTGAAACAATGAAATAATATAAGAGAGAATTTTCAATTTCTTCACATAACTTGGATAGAGTTATTTTCTCTACTTCACTTGCTTGTAGTAGTCCTTGCATCAGAATCTATTCCATCTTGTCTTGGTGTATCTTCAACATGTATTCTGGCATATCTTGATTTGATCCTTTGATTTGCTTGACCAATTCTCCAACTTGATTCACTAAATTCTCCATCTCACCAATTTTGGCCTCAGGAACACTTGTGGAAAATATTTCCTTAACATCTTCAAGTATTTTAGCCTTGTTCCTCTTTGCAATCAACTTACTCTAAGTAGTCTTTAGAGATACCAACTCTAAATATGTCATTAAATCCTTATGCTTTAGAGTGTTAGGATTGACTTGGGGAATAATAATTTGTTGGTCTAAGTCAATTGGCTTCCTCTTCTTTAACTTCTTCTTAGCTCCCAACATACTTTCACCAGTATAAAGTTTTGAATGTGATGCCTTGTATGCATCAGGCGACTTGGTATGATTTCCAATAATACTCTCTCCAATATTTTCATCTGCCTTATGTTCCTCATGTATCTCTTCCTCTTTATGCTCATATGCTTCCTTCTTAAGATTTGATTCCTGCGGCTTTTCTTTATGTGTATCATTTGTTGTATCAGTAGGGATGTTCTATTACTAACCATCGATGTCATTTGGTGGTACCAAATCATTTGTCTTTCCTTTCTCAGCCTTGGTGGTATGATTTCCTTCTACCTTTTATTTCTCTTTCTCTGTCTTAGTGTTCTTGGGTGCTTCTTGTGCAGTATCAGTTGCATTATCTAACTTTTTATGGTAACTAAGAACTTGTGTCAATATTGGTTCATGACTCTATAATGGATCTAAATCAACATCCATAAAATCAGTATCCTAAACTTGAGTGTCCATGATACCCTCATCTTTCTGTAAATATTTTATAGGATCCACTTCTTCTGTGATGTCTTCAATAATAATCTCTCCCTTGTCTATAGTTAGATCAATTGGCTCTATATCAGTAGTGGTTTCCTTTACTTCATTACTCATGCTTCCTTATTGATTTTTCTCCGCCTCTCCATGCTTAGTGTTATCTAAGTTGTATATCTTTCTCCACTTTATTGTTGTCTCCTTTTCTACAAATTCCATATCTCCATTCATTATCCCAAGGGCTCTTCCCTTGACAATGAAATCTTTAGAATATATCTTCAATGCTTCTTTGATCTTTGATGGTGCTAGGTTAGGAACAGTGTGAACTAATGACCTTTCTCTCATTTTATTTTCAGAAATCATAACACATTTCCATCTAGCAAAAATTTTATCATACAAATCCTATGGTATATGATTTCCAAGTTCAATTGGTGTAACTCGGTCATTCAGAAGTGTTGCTACCACACCGTCTTCAATTTTATTCTTATCTTCATCATTTATTTTCTCATACTTGGTTTTCCTGAATCCTGCAAATCCTCTTGAGTTGTTTAATGATTCAAGAAAGTTATCTAGACTCTTTGGTACATTTGCACAACTTTCTATGGGAACAGACTTTTCTTCCTTGTTAGATTCTGTGTCACTTCCCTTTCCAAGATTAACTCTTCTTCTGCTGTGTACAACCTGCCTTCCTCCTTTAGTTCTTGCATATGTTCTACCTTTTGGTTGAAGAATCTCAGTTATAGCCTTTTCTTTTTCTTGTATAGAGGATCTAGTGTTCCTTTGTGTTCCAATAGCATTCGGTGAGGGTAAAATTGCAAGTTGCTTGTCAACTACAACAATAACTTTTGCATTACCAGTTTCATCTTCTCCTAGATTCTTTTACAGATTGTCAATAATCTTCTCTATTTTCCTTATTGCCTTAGGTATAACAATGTTTTGCTTTATTTTCTCTTTAAATTCCTCATAAGTGCCATATCTCAGAGCTTTATGATTAATGGGCTATTCCAGTAGGGATTCTATCTATTTTGCGGCTTCATCAATGTTCATCTCATATCCCATAGGTTCTATCCATTCAGCTCTCGGTTCATCTGCCTTTACTAAAAATCCATCAATATCAACTTCAAAACAAATTTTGTCTTAATATTTTGCAATTAGTTATGTTATTTTGTACCTCTTGTACATTCTAGCTTGAAAATTTGAAAAAATAATCAGCCATTATAGTGTCAAAGTTATCACCTAGAATCTGTATGCACTCATTGATATGGTATATGATAGGTTTGTCTGTCTTCCATACTATATCACCAATCGAAGGGAAATAGTTCTTAAAATAGAAGAATATACATGCCAATATTGAAATAAAATTTAGAGCATTGGTCTTTTCTTTCCAAATAGTATTCATGTTGTCATCGAGTTGTTTCAACAAAATCTCACAAACATCAATTTTCAATCCCTTCTTCACAATTTTGTATGCTAAGTCCACAACACTATAAGGTACGTTGTCCACTATGGATGATTGAAATAATCGATATGATAAAATGTTTCATGCATACCTCATCTTGGGGTCTTCAATAGTAGATATATGCATGCCTCTTCTATCCCAAAGTGCTTTTGTAAACTCGGTAAGTTTACCTCTTTCAATTTGTTTCACGACTTGGGTCTATCACAGATAGGTAATCCAGTAATGAGATGCAAAACATCTTTGTAATCTTGATTGGTCCATCCAACCACATGGTCTACATGTGTACTTATCTGAGTACCATTCTCACCTATTTGGGGTTGAATACCCTTGGTAGGTTCATTATGTGGGTCAGATGCTTCGCTTCCAGGTGGATGTGTTCATCCTTCAATTTCTTGTTAACACATAATTTTCTGAATGATGCATCAATTTCTTCTTGACAAAGATATTCAATTTTGCAATGTATAAAAGTATGCACATCATCATTCAAAATTACTTGTGGAGGGATAGATGATAACGCTCCTGTCATATATTTTTATATGCTATCTTTGGGGTATCTTGTGCTTAGTAGCAACAGATTCTGTATCCTTAACTAGTGTGGATATATGAACTCTCAGTGCCATCTCTTATCAAGATAGGTTAAATACAAACTAGGGCACACTCAACTCAATATTAATTCACAAATGTAGCTTAATAATATAAAGTATCTAAAAATGCTCTCAAAATTCTCTTAAATGATTTAAAAATGCATTCTCATATTGTTCAATCGATGCCAAAAATGATCGCCTGCAACATGCTCAAATTCTCTCGTAAACGCTAAATTTAAATGAACTACTAACCACCCTATTTATAGATTTTCCTCGATTAGGGTTTCCAATGGCTTTTAGGTTTTGGAATAAATGCTTTGCTAAGTCCATTTTGTCTTATTCAATGACTATATAGTGACTTTACTTAACCGAATAAAAAAAAAAAACTACACATAATACTTGAAACTCACAACTTATCCAAATGCATCTTAATATTCTAATATGGATCTCAAATCTAATACTTCAGAACTGAAATAAGATTTTCAATAGGTTTTCAATCCCTACATACCTCTCACCAATTAGGTGGAGCTCAGTGCAACCAACTTGGTAGAGATGGTGCAACCTGTGCTTCCAGATGATGTCCCTTCATCCTAAGTCTTTTTCCTCCATGTCTTGTTCATTTGATCTCAAATTTCCTCAACAATAGCATGAGATTTTAATTCATATTCATCTCTACTCGGTGCATCACCTCAGTCTCTACAATTCCTTGCAAGGTGTCCTACCTTATGACAATGAAAATATTCCATGCCAAGAGTTCTCCAAGATCTTCTGACGTTGTTCCTTCGATGCATTAACATGCAATTTACAGAAATGTGTCCATACCTTCCACATGATAAACATGAAATTATTGTGTTATAGTCCCATGGTATAGAAATATCTACTCACTTGGTTTTATCATTCTCTTGGTTAGGCTTCGAATTGTCATTTCTTTTCTTTATTCTGCACTCTTTAACTTTGTATCCAAACTTGTTACAATTCTTGGAATATCTATCAAACTTATATTTCCATGTATTGTTGACCAAATTAATTATACATTCAAGTGCCTGATGTCCATACCTATTGCATCTAAAATAGTAACCATCAAACTTAGGTATACTCAATGATTTACCTTTCCTTCTCCTGCAGACATTAGCAGTATGTCCAGGATTCCCATTGTAATTACAACTTTGCTTCTTTTGTCTTAGTGGGGATGTAGTAATTTCATCTCTTTGTTCTTTTGATGATTCTCCTTTCTCGGTGGTGATTTCCTCTTTGTATCCAATGCTTGTTTTGTCATTTCTTTGTTTCTAGTTCTTGAATTGTTGATCCATAGAGTTCAGTGCTTCTTCGTTTCTTTTCAATATTGCATTTGCATTTCTAAGCTTTCAATATTTGTTCCATTATTTAAATTTCATCTTTTAGTGTTTGATTCTCAAATTCTTTTCTGGTGTTGTCTTGATTTTTAGTCAAAAGTTGATCGGCCATGTCATAGTGAACTTGTGTCATTCTCATGATTTCATTATCTTTTTCCAATAGATTAATCTCAACTTGTCTCTTGTCATCTTCCGATATTTTCTTTCCATCTTCAACAATATTTTTTCCGTCAATTAAATCGGTCATCCTTATCATGTTGGTTTCAAGATCTATCTTTATTATGTCCAATTTATTTGTGAGTGTATCATTCTTTTCTAGTAACTCTTTTATAGCTGTTTTAGATTCATCAGTAACACTTCCTTCAGATGTTGTTTCAAGTATATCAACTTGTTCTTGTGTAAACTTTAGTTCATCATAAATTATCAGTCTAGTCCTTTGAGATCTTTCAAGTTTCTTCTTCAAATCAATGATTAACTCTCTTTCATCTTCCAATTTAGATTCAAGACCATCAAATCTTTTATTTTTCCTATAACTTTCTATGACTAGCATCTTTAACTCTCAGGTGGTCAAACCCTATAACTCAAGAGTAACAACTATGATACCAATTGTTGGAATAATGTATGAAATTAAGGACTAAGAGGGGAGGGGTGAATCAATACTTATAAAACTTTTAACTTAATACCTTAACTAATTAACCATAAACTTGTTGTTCTCTATTTACCGACTCCTTTGCATTGAATGAAAATAATGTAAAGTATGTAATTCAAAAAATTAAAACCATAAAAATAAACTCATAACACAATGATTTGGTTATGCATAAATACTTGGTTAGAGGAAAAAAATGTGTTGGGGATGACACCCACAACTTTCACCAAAACTGCAGAATAAAAGGTTGTTCGGTTAGAGCTACAAAGGTTTGCTAATTTTGATAGCTTACTCGGTTAAGAGTATACAAGACTTATTAGGTCTACCTGATTAGAGGATTTTACAATCTATACACTTAGAGATGTACCCAGTTAAAGGGTTTACAATAACAAGATGTATTAGGATCTACCCAGTGTTGGGATTTAACCTTCATAATACAATAGTACTTAAACTATGAAATGTCTATTATAATTTACATCAAATAAAATATTGATTCTGACTTTGTGTTTTCTGATATGTGTTACCTTAATTATGATATCTATAACACTTCACTGTTCTTCTCTATTGTAGCTAAATCTGCTCGGTATTGCTCCGTTTTGTGCTGTTCACCTGAATAATTCAATAAATGCATTAACTCCTTAATTAACAACATTAAATCATGAATTCATCCTTAATAAATATGAATTTTTAACCTCTTAATCCTGTCAGTTAGTTGCCAAATGATTATCCTGAACCATTCGATCATCTTTCTTGCTTGGTGACTGTGTCACTTTTACCTCAGTATTTGGTGTTGTTCTTGGAAATACAAAACTCCCATTAACCATTTGATCTGTTCCTTAGATCTTCATCCTGATTTATCTTGATCATTGAACATGTAACCAAATGTTATTAAAACATGTAACAATGTAAGTAATGCAGTAACAATGCATTAAATGCATCCTTATCACATTTTGAATTAACTGTCTGGCTTGGTTACATATTCCTTTTGAATCAATTGTGTGATCCCTCAATTCTTAGTAACTAATTGCTCGGTGTAGTATATTCACTTGGTAACAAAATATGCTTGGTATACTTTGTTCTCACTTCTTTTCTTTACTAACTGCATAAAGCTTTATGTCTTGACTAACTACCTCGGTGTGTATTACTGACTAGTCCTTTATAAGACTTTCTCCATTCACTGACTATGTTCTCCATGAACTATGACTTTGACAAAACTAATGACAACAAAAATAACTTACATAGGTAACAAACTCAGCCAATATTTAATTTCAGTCATAGATCACATGCAACTATAATAAATAGATGATTGAAGATCAAAATAATTAAATAAAGAGAAATCTAAAATGAGAGAAAAATACAGGCAAAGAAAGAAAATTTTGAGAAGACTCTATAATTTCACTGAGTTATAATTTAACTAGTGACGATGAGAGTAAAGTGCTCATTATATAGAAAAAGTAAAGAAATTTACAAGTAATACATGCATTAAATACTACTCCCCATAAAATGTGGGAGGTTATATCTACATGGTAAATCCCAAAATAAGTGGCATAACCTCCTCACATGAAGATATATTTAAAGAGTTATGAAGTATGACACATAAAGCTAAAAGAGGGTAGGAAAACCAACTACTTGATAACCTACTTATATAATTACAAAATAGTTGTAATGAGAGGTGGCACAAAAACCCAAGAGATGGTGTGTAACTCAACTACCTATGTGTTGGAGTGGGTGATATAGTAGCTTAAGTATTTTTCCACATGTCCTCATATTAACCACTCCAAAAACCTAAGAAATCTAAAATGAAATGTGTAGGAAAAATAAATACCCCCTAACATAAGGAAAAAATAATTCTAAACTAGAAAGGAGGACAAATTTAAAAATATTATTTCCCTCAAGCATAGAGACAAGAATAAATAATCTATTATGTTTCTAATTTAGTAAGTTTGTAAATGATATCGCCATGAACAACAATGAGCCTCTAAGAGGTAAGATACAAGTGTCACATAGTGAGGAGTAGCATAATAAGAACTCAATGTTATTTAAAAAGGTGAAAAATATGCCACTGTTTGTTACTTGTCATTCAAATGATACTAGAATCAATGAATTGTTGAATTTTACACTTCGAACCAAGATATTTAGTAGTTTTATGGAACAAATTTGATGATACCCACAAATAGAAGGATTGTCTTGATTTTGTTCACAATTTTTATTTTCAATTTTTCAAAGAGAGATTAATGAATTTGGCTTGAAGGAGCTTATACAAAATGATCTCTTATTGTGATGAGAAATTAAGAGAAGAAGATATAGATGAATTAGAAATGCAAGAGGAGGTGTGGACAAGGGGGGGGGGGGGGGTTGGAAACCTAAACCTTCTTTTGAAATGTGTGATGTTGATTTCTCACTTTGCTTCACACTTTGTTTCACACATCCTAAACCATGTCCATTTAATCCATTTTTAGAAGGAATTTTGAAACCTACTCCATAATTCTTTTCAAAATCTAAGTAGGAGTTTGAGAGAGTGGTGAAATATTAGGAGAGGGTTGAATCTTAATCTTAATTGGGCTGAGGTCTAAAGAGTCCCAATCATCATAAAGACATTTGTGAGAAGGATAGCTTGGAATGAGTTTTGAATAATTTTGGACAAGATGTGCATTAGGCCCTTCAAGGCTTTAATTTCAAATTCAAGAATGTCACATTCTTCTATAAAAGGCGGTGTAAAGTCTAAATCTATCTCTAAGATAAATTTTTTGTATAAAAGGGTATCTTCCTTAGGAGATGATGTATCTATTTGTTTAATGAAGGAATGAATTAATCAAAAGGAGATTTAGATCATAGCTTAGTTTGTAAACAAATCTTTAAGTATTTATCACCTTCTAGTAAATGATCTTCTTATTATAGTTGAATTTGAGGTTACGATGAAGAGCGGAAGGAATTGCTTGTGAATCCAAGGTATAGCTAGAAGACAGTTATAGGTGTGAATATTGGGTATGACATGGATAAATTTCATCTTATTGCATTAATATTAATAAGTGTTGATCCCCTCGCTTGTGGCTGACACTGTTGGCCGAGGGGAAATTTCAAAAGTGTTGTAGGAGGTGGGATGGGGTGCGCCCTGCAACATGAACTCTAGGGTTTTAGAAGCCATATCTTTGTGGTTGATGTTTGGGGAAAAGGCGTGGAAGGTTACCTTTAGTAAAAAAACCTAGGCTAAGGGGAAGTGAAGCACGAAATCAAAGCTTTGTTGGGCGGGAAAATAAATTTTTAGGTGATATTTCTAGAGCTTTCACCCTCTCTGGGAAGAGTTCTGTGTCGTCACTCACTCAAAAAATGGTGTACCACGTTCGCTTCATTATTGGTAAGATAATGACAAGCCAAAGTCATTGGGCATAGGGCTCACAAATTTATATCCTATTGTGGGAGGCATCTACAAGGGTTTGAATTAAGGCACATCAAACCTAAAGAAAATGAAAGTCTCCTAAACAAAGGACACAATATTCAACACTACTTAGAGGCAGAAAAAAATAGTTAGAATAAGGTTCAAAAAATGAGACCTCATGTCCCTAAGAACACTATCTTCCAAAGGAGCACGCTCTAGAAAACATAAACAAACTGGACCACACCTATGAGAGTTCAACACATGACACATTGAATAACAAAAAAGAAAAGGCATTGAGTACATAGTGTAATGACCTAAAAATGGCCATCTAAACCCTAGACCCCCAATCTCAATTATTTATCAAGAAACCCTAATCTTGATAATTCTAAGTCCTAAACCAAACAAGCAATTCATCAAATTTGAACTGATCTGACCTAAACCCTAGGTCCTAATCAATCACCGTACTTGATTAATTAATTAATTAATACCTAAAATCATAATACATTGGCAAATAAACCTTATATCAATTATTTAATTGATATTCTAATATATTAATTCAATTAAATTACTAAATTGTCAATAAAATTCAAAAAGGAATTAAATTAATTAATAAAAACAAAATATGCATTTAAAATCAATTAAATCTTTAAAAATGCATATGATGTCATCAACTATTTTTTTTGAATTAAAATATGCATTTAAATCAATTAAATCTTTAAAAATGCATATGATGTCATCAAATTTTTTTTGAATTAAAATATGCATTTAAATCAATTAAATCTTTAAAAATGCATATGATGTCATCAACTAATTTTTAGAAATAAATATATTTTATTCAATTGATTTAATCTTATCTTTTCTCATTTTGGAAGCAAATATGTTTTATTCAGTTAAATTAATCCTATCTTTTCTCATTTTGGAAGCAAATATGTTTTATTCAGTTAAATTAATCCTATCTATTTATCATTTTGGGAATAAAGTTGTTAACTCAAAATGATTTTTGGAAGTTTCCAAAAAGACTGAATCTTTCGACCAATCAAATTGCTTGCACATGGATTGTGCTTCCTCAAATTGAATCTGAGCCACTCATTTCCTCTAATCTTGACCATCAATTTTGGGAGAGATTGTCTATAAAAGAGAGCTTCATTTCCTTCACAAAGAACCCAGTTTTAGCTATCATTATTATACTATTTTTGGCATTCAAGCATTCAAGCGTCTTGCATTCTTAGTTTCAATTACTTAGATTTGTTAATTTTTTTTAGTTGCATGCAAACTTCATAATCTAGAGCATTTTTAATTTGGGCTTTGAAAAGAACAAAAACATTTGCATATCATTTAGAATCATATCATTTTAGTTATTTCAAATCCTTCGTTTAGAACAGGTGTAGTCACTGTTTCTTGCAATGACCTGAGAGAAATATTCAAACTCCTGCCTACTAGAAGGAAATGAGCCGATGTCGGTTAGCCTTGGGCATTTCAGTATTATGCTTTTGTCATTTTATAATATGCTAACCTCCTAATGGTTCATTGAAGTGTGTGTTTGCAGCTGCAGGAACATGTACACAATTTCACACGCACATTTCTGGTGCCCAACGTAAAAACCTATAGAACGTAACTTCTATAGACTAGGAGGCCTCCTTAACGGAGCTAATCTGCCACATGTATAGCTTCTTGAATGGATTCCTTGACTAAAAACTTTGTTTTAGTGACAAAAAACCCTCTATATGTTGGTGCGAAAGGTCAGAGACCAACTAAGACGCCCCACATTTTCACGGCTCTTAGTAGAGACAACAGTCCTTTGGGAAGTGATTCCCTTGGGATTCGAAGCTTGGTGTGCTTGAGAAGTGAGTGCACTATAAGGAGGATCCTGTGCCTCCAAGATTCTAAGTTTTCCACTATGAGTAGGCATAGCTGAACTTTAGTTCAAGTGGGAATTCAATAGATATTTCCCTGGCTTACCTTGGATTGTGGTGTGTTTATTATTTTTTTCATACAACAAAAAATCTCCATGATGTCTTTTGCGTGAGTGTTTACTGAAACAACAAAAACAACAACAACAACAATCAAATGATTTGGAAAACTATAAAATTTGGATATTTTCCTATCTTGTCTTGTCTAAAACTTCAACGATCTGTCGAAACTCTATTGAAACTATGTCAAAACTTTGTCGAAACTCTGTCAAAAATCTGTCAAAACTCTGTAAAAAATTTGTCAAATTTTTTTCAAATACTTGTCGAAACTTGGTCTTTCATCAATCTATCCTACTATATTTTGTATGTTCTAAAATTTGTGCTATCATAATGCTTCTGCTAGTTCACATGCAACTGCAATCTGTTATTAGTCCAACCTATCACTATCTTGAAATCTAATGTTGTTACACTTGTCGAATTGACCGAGTTCTTTGTCCAATCTTATCCTCTTTGGCTACGCTGTCCTTGTTCTGAGTTGTGAGAGAAGGTTCATTAACCTTGACTCAAGATCGGAGTCTTTTGCTATCTCCTTCTTAGTTGGAAGTTTATCTCTTGGTCTCTTTGGTCTTGGACTTGGATAACACTTTAGGTATCATCACAGTGTCGGTCAAGCGAATCAACTTATCTTATGCCTGTGTGAACTAGAAATTATCTTGGACTTAATCAACATTTTAGATATCACTTCAACACCTATCAGTTAATCAACTGATTCATCATACCTTCTCTTCAATCTTCTATGCAAGTGCATTAATAAAATCTTACAATGTCTAAAAGAAAATGGGCTAAACCTTATGGTCCTAACAATGCGCAAGAACAAATTCTTATGGAAGCTTTATCAAAACAAATTCAAACTATGCAATCTAAAATCCAAGAATTAAAGGGGGAAAAGGATACACAATCCAACAAATCCTCATCAAGCTCAATCTATCCTTTTCTATTTGATCATTATCAAGCGAGTGGCTCCAAAGCCTTAAAAGCTACTGAAAACACTACGAAGTCTTCCTCCAAAGGGATTAGTCACATCATGAAAGAAAAACTTTGGGTTAAGTGCACAAGAGACTTCACTCCTTTGGGGAAATCTTATGAATTTGCATTGAAAGAAATTCTTGAGAATGACCTCATCACATTACCTCAAGCCACATCACGTGGATTGATATTCTTAAGTAACTATTGTGCATATCATCAACACAATGAGCATAAAACTTCATCTTGCATGGAGTTGAAACATAAAATCCAAGATCTCATAGATGATGGCGTAATCAAAGTGGAAAATCCTAATGAGTCATCTAGTGAAGATACTAATCTCAAGAATCATCAATATCAGGATTCCATGTCTAGCAATGGTTCACATATCACATCTACTTCTTCCACCATTCCTCCATCTCCTAAAGCTTCACCATCTCTATCAAGAAATGAGCCTAATGATGACTATTTCTACCCTTAAGGACTACCTCTAAAAGATATCCAAGCTAATCCACATATGATTGCAAGTCCTTCTCAGGCTTCAAATATTATCAAACCAAATCTTCCATGTGCTTCAACGCTTATCATGCCTATTCCAAATGACTGTCCATCAGTGTGTCAAGAATCCCATATGTAGATCAAAACTACTACCTCATCCTTAGAAGTGGCTCCATGTCAAGAGGGCAATCCAAAGTGTGAAGAGACAAATATCTGTAATGATCAAGATCAAGACACCATTCATCTTTATCCATCAGTTGACCAAATTCATATACCTCAAGAGTCCCATGATGATTCTATCATCCCCTTCCATTTCTTCCTAGAAGAAACTCTTACATATCCTATATCTTATCCATCTCCTAAGAAAGATCAAGATATCCTTTCCACCATCTCTAATGGGCTTATTGAAAATCAAGAGAAAGGTACCCTTTGTACACCATCTAAAGATCCTTATCAAGATCAAAGCATCCCATCATCTCCTTGTCTTTTTCCTCCATATCCACCTCAAGAAACTATCGTTCCTCCAAATCCCTTGTAGAAAAATAAATCATCTCAAGCTTCAGCTGCTCCTATTGCAATTGCTCCTATCAAAGCTGTTCATGCACCTATTGATATAAAGGTGAATTCAAAAGAGAAGAGCCTTGGTCATGCAACTCACTCTAAAGATGTTGATATCCATTCCACACCTTATCTCCCTCCATTAAAGCATAAGAATCATCCTTCACTATCCTCAAAATCCATCCTTGGTCCTTATATTCCAAGGCTAAAACCTTCAAACCTTTCATCTATATTGGGTCCTTATATCCCTCCATCCAACATGCCTATCACTACTAGTTTTTCATTCACTTACCCTATCCCCTATCAAGATCAACAAAGACATACATCCTTGAAATATCCCTATCAACCCATCCATATGAACCAGTCATATCAGCCCCATCCATCCACAATTCCCAAGACTTTTGGAAGCAATTTGGATGTGCAATGAAGAAGTCAGAAATACAAGAATCCACATACATATGAAGATTAATATGTCCAATCTAATCGATATGTGACTACAAATAAAAAGGAAATATTAAAGAGACCACAAGGGTCCACTGAGAAAAGAATAATATCAAAGAAAATATGGGTTCCTAAATCCATCATTGAAGAATTGCGTTCTAAATCATCCAAAAGAAAAGGAAAATCAAAAGCTATGTGGATTCCCAAGTCTCTCTTAAAAATCTTGAACAAAAAGGAAAAGTTGGAGTTGGCATCCAATCTTCCATAGTATTTCACTTCATCTCCATCTAAATATTTCCCATCTTCTAACTCTATTTTGGGTCCTCCTGTCCCAAAATCCATTACCTTGAATACTTCATCCATCTTAGATCCTCATATACCAAGATCCATATCCACTCGTACATCAAAGTCTCAAGCTATTCCATCCACTTTTCCTCCGTTTGTCCACTACCTTCCAAGGGGTGTGTCAATGTTGATCTTATCACCATACCCTATCTAATCTCCCACACCTACCTCTTACCCATCCATCTCATATCCTTCCATTCCTCTTATCCAATCCATCACATAAATCCTTGGCTACCATATCCCTTATCCTCCATATAAATTTCCCTACCATCACCCTATCAACATCTTTGAGCATACTTTCAGCGGCCTTGGCCTATCATAGCATATCCTTCAAAGGAGCACTATCTAAAGAGAAAGAAGCTTAAGTTCCTCCATAAAATAAAACCAAAATAAAAAATAAAGAAAACAAGTGCCTTGGTGAAAACTTGGTAAATAGGCTACTTGGTAGAAAAAATAAAGATAAATCAATCTGTCCTATGGTGAAAACTATGTGTGTGATTTTTGTACCTGTTTAAGAAAGACACAACACTTCATTAGATCATTGCATTAGCTAAAAATGGGTTAGATGAGCATATAAAACCAACTAATATCGACCTATTGCTTTCTAACTAAGAAGAGTGTGATTAAAAACATAATAGCCCTCAGATTATGCTACTATCAGTGACATATATGACTTAGCATGAAAGATTTGAATTAAAACAAGCTATTTAATCATTAAGAAATGCATTCTAGCTCTAAAAATGGACATTATAACAATGCATGGTTATGAAACTATGAGATGAAAATGAAGCTATCTAAATCTTAACAGCATAACAATGTATTTTCAATATGAGATGAAGGCTTATTTGCTCTCAAAAATGTCTTCTATTTATAGAAGAATGAGGAGAGAGAGGGGGGGAAAAGGTGCATTAATGAGTTGAAAATCTCATTAATGGTGTGTAAGAGAAATAAATGCCTTGGGAATTCAATAGGCATGGGAGATACATGGGCTTAAGGAATATTCATTAATGAGGCATTAATGCAAGCCTTAAAGAAGCATGGGAAGGGTGTAAGAGGATGGCTTGAGAAAGTGGACTTGAGGGAATGAATCTTGAGATTCCTTGACTTTCTCAAGTGGGTGGAGTTGTTAATCATTCCTTAATGGAATGTGAAAACATTAGGAGGTGGGTTAGGATAGAATTAGGATTAGAATTAGATTAACATGGGGTGAATAGGTCGGGATGGGTTAGAACCCAGGGTAGAAGTGGTTGAGATAGGTTAGGTTGGGGTTTAGGGGAATATAAATGAAATGAATTAAACTTATTTAATTCATTCAAAAATAGGATTTAATTATTTAAACAATTA
>MU224375.1:790380-826334 GCA_018584345.1 Thuja plicata
TAACCTTTGAAACCCGAACAGAAATTTTGAAGAAAATTATTTTCCGCCAGTTCAGGTGGCCCAACTTCCGAAGACCATAAGTCATCACCAGTTGACCCGATCGGCTATTATAACCCCATTTTGGAAATGCCACGAAGCGCTCGACAGGCTTAACCAATGCAAGCGCCTGTCACCCAAATTTTCGACCTCATTAGGGGCCTCTAAAGCCTTCAAAACTGAGTTCAAAGTTTCTGTACCCTGCTGCCAATACCAAAATTTTTCAATATCTTCCAATATACACTTGATCCGACAATGAAACTTTACTGGCAGACTTATATGACCAAAATGAACCTCCAAGAAAGAAATCAGATAATTCTGAGCATATACGAAAATTACCAAAAATAGTAACTTTCCATAAATAGCAGCTCTACACAAAATAGCCCTTATTGAATATAAAAATAGAAATATTTTTGGGTGATGCAAGATTGCTCTTACACCCAGGATGCTCCTGCATCAGTATGTTTTTCATAATTCACTATGGGGGGCTTGAGGATGTAATTTCTATGGATTGAGACAACGTTGGATTTCCTCTAGATACCGACTTGAGGATTTATCTAGAGAAAGGAGTGATTGTTCCATTCATTCCTTTTGTCATGAATTTCTATTACTATCTTCTCGACGTCCATCATTGCTATGCGTGGTACGAGGTTGAATTTATGAAGAAATATCTGGACCCCAATGAGGAAATCGCTGAGGAGAAGATATAAGAGCTATACCTGAGGGATTTATTTGAGAAATCCTGGGACTCACCCACCAAGTCAAGTGAAAGGAGATATTTCAAATTAGAAGAAAATGTAGGAGAAAGGGGAGATGACTCAGGAGATGACGATATGAGATCTAGAGAATCTTGACCCTTGCCTTGAAAGAAATTTTTGCTTTAAAAAAAAATGAAAATGTTATGATATGTAAATTGTAAATGATGAAAACAAACCTATTTATTTTTATAATTTCTTTTAAATGTATATAGATATAGAAGATCAATCTAATATATGAAATTTTTATCATTTTATCTTTATGTCTACATATTTTTTTTGTCATTTATTCTTTGGAGCATCCAATTTTTTAATCTTAAATATGAAACTTCAATGTTTGTTGTAAACAAATGAAATATCATAACAAAGGGCCTCATCATCATACACAGAGCGATAATGAGGTAGATTATACCTTTCTAAGAATGCACGATAAATGGGAAACCCCGCCGTATTGGATCACTTTCTCTTAACAAAAAAAAGGTTAGTGCAACTTAAAATAAATTTACCGCCCAAAAATTAAAATTTTTAACGAACGATGGTAATAATGATGAATTCTCTTTGGCACTAACAGGGGATTGACAAATATACAAGGGACACCCAAAATGTGTCACCCTACATAGTATAACTTCTTGGAAAAGAAGTGCACCAAATGAAAACAAACCTAGCTATTTAAACTAACCGATAACAAAAACTTTTTACAAGAACCATTTACTGGGTTTAGGAAATAGTCACCCTTGCAGCCTAGCTTTTTCTTTTCAATTAATGGCTCTGATAAATTATGGAAAAAGAAAGGTAAGGTGGGTATTACCCTTCTTGGGTGTGCTATGTCAGAGGTGGAAAAATTATGACTCAACTTGGGTATTTCCTCTGACATCATGGGAGACATCATTTCAAAATATTTGATAAGACTCTTTTTATCCTATGACCCATGAACTTGATAGGTTGACGATAAAATGGTTTTGAATGATATATGATTGGGCACCTGTGGATCCTTATGAAATGAGTTGCAACAAAAGATGCATCAATTTGTTCTTGGGGATGGGAAATTGGTGGTTCTTTCACCTAGGATGCAGGAGATGGTGCTTCCTGGGTGATTGGGGTGCATTAATCGAGTGAAGTGCAAAAGGATTCTAGTGTTAGAATAACTGAGAGGAGGGGGGAGGGGTGAATTAGTGGCCTTGACAATTATTCCAAAATATCCAACCAAAAAATTGTCTCTCAAATATAATACCTTGAGTTATTTTACAGTCCCAATTTCATCAAGATGTATGCTATAAATAATCTTAACAAATATAAAATTCTCGGTAAGATATACTATTTATATTTTTTGGACTTTACCGAGTAGAAACAAATAAACTTAGTGTTAACTAACTAATCCAGTTTAAATAATTTGTAAAAAAAATATCTATGCAATGAAAAATATACACATTTGACATAGATTTTAACGTCAAAACCCAATATGGGAAAAACCACCTAGGACCGGTAACCCAAATTATTATCACTCTTCTGAAGTGAGCTTGGTGAAGAGCCAACCCTTTTAAAGGTTACATTACACACTATTAAGTGTGACCTTGTTAGAGGATTTAAAACCAATAGTTTTTCATTTGACCTAGCACTCACTATGTTGTCAACAAGAAAACATTTTGATACTCTTGAGTATCTCAATACAATAAGGATTGTTAAATCCCACTCGGTTTAGAGATTTTTGAATCAATGGTTAATCTGATAGAGTAAATGATCTGTTCAAAATAAAACTTTGATTTGGAATTATTCAGATCTACTGTTAGTTCAATAATACCTATCTGATCAATATATACTTCATTTCCTTTGATTTATTTCTTTATTTTTCTTGGTGAATGCTATGTCCTTTGTTGCTCAGTGTCTGCAGAATTCCTTGGCTCCATTCTTCAACCTGTATGATCAGATCTGCATGAAGAGTTCTATATTCACACAAAATATACTCATCATTCCTCTCTTTAATAATGAATTCCTTGTCTCTTTATATAGACATGATTAGCCACTCAATCTCCTTGTTTTTTTTGTAGATCTCTCTTTGATCCATAAAACTCGCCATTCTTTGCTTTATCCAATAAAGCTCTCCTTTAGTTTTATTCCATAACTCTCTTTTTGATAACTATGAATAAAACACACTTTTAATCTCCTTCCTTGCTTTAGCTTAACTGATCATTGATAATAAAACAATCAATTAGTCAATCCCTAAATTATAGCTTTGCCAGTTAAGAAATTTTGTAGTTCTTTAGCTCCAGTTATGCTTGGTCATTAAATCTAGTTATGATCGGTAACACTTGCTTGGTTACTACTGTGCTCGATATACACTATGAACTACTTGGTGTTTACTGTCACTCGATGTATACAGACCTTTTATGTTTTACCAACCATATAAACTTTGTCTCTTTAGATCTTCAAGGTTATGACAATATGTGTATGAACAATAAAATCATATCAAGTTGGCATTAATGACAATACAATACATTAACTGATTTAATGTCTTACATTCACTTTTGTAGCTCGGTGATCATCAACATATCATCTTCAAACATTCAATCAGTTATAGTGCATCATCTAGCTCATCCCATAATCACATGTAATCATCATCTGCTTCTCTTTTCTCGCTGAGGGGATCAGGGGGAGATTATCATGGTGACGCCTATTCAAGAAAGGTCTTTACAACTTCCAACTCTTTCAGAATGTGTATCTTGTTGTCTTCATCTAAATATGAGAGATAAAAAATTAGACACTCAGACCACCAACCTATAAGGGAAGGCTATCTTATTCACTCGCATGTGTCAACTGCGGGTCTTGCTGACCTTGTTCATTTTTTTTGGCTCAAGTGCCAAACCATGGGTCTGCATTTGAACAATGAAATCATGTCCAACATGAGGGACTGAAAAAAAAACTTCAAAAAAACATTCCAACCAGGTTCATCTCCCACTAGGCATGAAAATTTTGGAACCTCTTCTTATAGAAACTGGTCCTCCATGACAGGCTCTTCTATCAAACATGACTCCTCAAAAAATAATTATAGTATTACCAAGGAATGTCAAAGGAGACTCTTCTATCTTTCAAGCTTGATGATCCTCACCTAACGCTGAAGATCGAGAAACATCTTTGGAGCACTGGGAACTGGATCCGTATGACAAGGTTGAGGAGAAACTTGGTCACTGTAGTTGTAGTAAAACTTCTTATCAGCGAGCACTTGTTTGTTTCATTCTCATTAAAACCAAACCATGCACTAACTTTTAGAGATACATTTAGCTTTGTCCCACCTGGCGTGCTAGGAAAAATTGTTGATCCCTTGGTTTGTGGCTGGCATCGTTGGCCAATGGGAAGTTTTAAAAGTATTGTCAGAGGTGGGATGGGGTGCACCATGCAACATAGCCTCTAGGGTTTTATAAGTCAAATCTTCATAGTTGGTGTTTGGGGAAAAGGGATGGAAGGTCACCTTTAGTCAAACAACCTAAGCTAAGGGGAGGTGAAGTGATGAAGAAAATCTTTGTTGGGTGGGAAAATAATTTTTTAGGTGGTATTTATAGAGGTTTCACCCTCTCTGGGAAAAGTTATGTGCCTTCACTCACTCACAAAATAATGCACCACATTCCCTTCATTGTTGGAAGGAGAGAGAGAAGCCAAAGTTTCCGGACACAGGGCTCACACATTCATATCATATCGCACAAGGCATGTGCAAGGGTCCAAATTAAGGAACATCACTCCTAAATAAAATACAAATCTCCTCAACAAAGGAAATAGTATTTGACACTACTCAAAGGTAGACATAAATAGTTTGAATAAGGGTAAAAAAGGAGACCTCACTTCCCTATGAAAACTGTCTTCCAAAGGAGCACGCTATAGAAAACATAAACATACTGGGCCAGACCTATGGGAGTTCAACACATGAAACATTGACTAAAAAAGGAAAAGACATTGAGTACACAGTTCCCATGATTTATTAAGAGAAAACATGCCAAGGTGAGAGTGAATGCCCCAAAAAATATATGTTACAATATGCACCACTAGACGAAAGGCCATAGGGTGTCTCATTATGAGAAAAGTAGAATAGCTATAAATAAGATAGTATATTTATTTGCCTTATTCAAATAGGATCCAATAATTCCAACCTCTTTAAAAAAATCACCAGGGCTTTATAGAATAACCCTCGGTAGAAAGTGATCTCAGAATGATTACAATTTTGTTACAATTGATCGACATGGAGAAAAGCCTAGCATGGATTGCTCAATTCTTTATACTGCAGGAAGGTGCTTGAATATGAATGGTTTTTTCACAGAGTTCTTTCCAACTGGGGTCAACCACAAAACTATGATGACTTGATTAGAGATGTCATGATTGCACGAGCCAATCTGAGCATCAAAAATATGACAACTACCTCTATAAGCTATTAGTGGTGAATTCTTCCTCAGGAGAGAATATTCCTGATGATGCATCAGAAAGAATTGTTGAAGAGAGAGTGTCTCAGGGAACACGTGGTTGGCTAGTGGAAACTTGAGGAGGTTCATTCCTTGCAGAGTGTTTAGAAACCCCGTTAGGCTGATACATGTCAGTGACGTCGAGATTTTTAAAGTTGATGAGCCACTCTGTGCGATCGAAGACCGGAGGTAAACATGGAAAGATATTAAGGTGATTTGGAAGGATTCTACAATAAGCATTGAAATCATTATATTGGTTTTGAATATCTATAAAGGGTAACTCATGATGAGAAAACATAATATTGGTCTTAGTTGCATGCATACAATCCAATAAGGCTACTACATCATTAGGTCTCATTTTAGGAGGAACAAAAATATTTTGTAAAGGCTCTTGAATGATTCCATGATATGTAGGTAAATTTTGAATCAAATCACAAAGGGATATCTTAGTAGGAGTATCATGAATATTGTCAACAAGATCATACTCCTTATCAACTTGTCCTGAAGGATAACGAGGCAGAGGAAGAAAAGTTTGAGAAGAGGGAAGAACATTTGAATATTTATTTGTGTTTCAAGTTTTGTATGTGTGAGCTACTGCTTGATAATAATAAAATTTGGTACCTTTTACAATAATCATTGGTATGTTTTGAGGTTGAGTAGCATTTTGACAAAGGTGGACAATAATTTTAGGCATCATCTGATTAGAAAAAAAAATAGTATTGACTTGATTAGGCTCTATGTTTTCTAATGATTCATCTATAGAAGGGAGAGCATCAATGGAAATTCTAATGATGTTATCCTCTTACTCCAAGGAGTCTTTATGCATAAGACAAACTTTGGGAGAGGGATTAGCAATATCCATCAATAATTCATCTCTAAAAGAGATGTAATTTAGGTACAAAAAAGGTAAAGTGGCATCAAGAAAGGAGTTTATAATATCATCCTCTTGCACTAAAATATCCTCATAGGGGAGATACATTTTGTGAGAAGGAGAAACATCATTCCTCATACCTTCATCATTAGAAGAAAGATTTTTGAAAGAAGTGTTGATAATATCTTCTTGCACCAAAATATCCTCATGGGTGGGACTAATTTTGTGAGAAAGTAAGTCATAGGTATGGATAGAAGGAAGAGATAAGTTATCATCACATGCATAAAAGGGAGCATCATGAACATATTGGATTAAACTTGAAAGTGAACTATCAAAAGATGATAAAAACTCCATTCATAAAATGTACCACAGATCAAAGAAGGTACTTATACATTTTATATTTTGAAAATGATTGCAAATGTGAATCAATTAAACACATAAATAAGATCTGAAAATTAAAATCAAAGTTTTGAAAATGTAAGTAGCATCTGGTTCACCAAAGCATAATGTAAGGAAATTAGTTCTAAACCTAGAATAAAACAAACTAGGAATTAAACTCTATTCCATATATTACATTGTAGAAAAACTAGTAGGCCTAACTACAAACCCTTGGGAGAGCTAAGTACAATGTTTTGATTTTTCTATTTTTTATTTTATTTGATTTGGATGTAATTGGAAATTGCCAATGCAAGAACTAGGCTAAAAAGTGTAAAATTGACAATAATCAACATAAATTGACAAATGCAGACATGACAATCAACTATGATGTCTAGAATTGGAAAGGGTATGTAGAGAGGAACCTGTGTATATGACATTATCAATAGATTTCATAGTTCTATAGGTGTTCTAGGCTCAAAACATATGTCAAACTAGATTCAAGATCCTCCCAATAGTCTCTGGATGAATGTTCAAGAAAAATTACTTGGACTATGGCGCTAGGTGATGGGCTATACGCCTTACTATATCTTTCTTATTAAAATCTCATTTTCACACCTTAGAATATCCTTCGATTCTATCCTTAATTCTTTTCCAATTATTGATCATTTAGAATAAAGGATGTGTAATATGTTGAAAAAGGTAAAATGAGATTGTTGTTATTTACAAGGATTTAATCTAAGTGGTTGCATTTATGAACAAGGTTCCCATCTCTAGCTGTTAAGATCTAACATGTGGAAGAGTTACATAAGATATTTGTTATCTTTTATGTTTTGATAGATTTTGAATTTGATGGCTAAATTTTGATTGATGTAATAATTGAAAATATAAAGTCATTTACTTTTAATGGATATTGATCCTAAGACTTTGGCCACATAGTTAAGGACCACATGTCCATAACTAAATTTTGGTGTCTATATCATTTTAAATATGTATAAGAATTTGATATTTGATAACATATGATATATAAATATTTTTACTTTTTTGTGGACTAAAACTATTTTAGTGCTACAAGATTTAGTGTAACACACTATATTCATTCACCCTTCGAATATGAAGCAAGGGCCCCACTCCTTGGGAAAGCACGATGTCATTTTGTTTTTTGTTAGGGTGTTTATTCTATTTCCTTTTAGATTACATGTTCTTCATTTGAAATTGTGTCTGAAGTGTGGATTACATTTTTTACATAAAAGTTCATATTATTAAAGTATTACATTGCTTGGTTTGATTAGTGAGATTTCTTTAAGTTATAGTTTGATATTGTGAATTTAAAATGTGTGTTGGTTGGATTTCATTCAAGATGAATTTAGTATTGGTTAATCATTTGGATTGAAAGTGTGTCAATCAATTAGTAGGTTTAATTTGATTACTTAAGATTTCTATTAAGGATCTATTAAAATTTAGGTAAAAGGATAGAAATTGAAGTGACTTGATAGGTTCTTGTTGCCATTCTTGTCACCTTGTTATCAACCTATCATTATTGTCTAGTGGTATAACTAAAAAACCAATAATAAAATAATGCAATTTGTTGTGTATTGAATACCATAGGATTTAATTTATTTTCACTTCATCTCATCTTACAATTTTTAGCCCTTAGGTATATAGCCATTACACTTTTCAAAAATTTACACTTCTTGGATTGGCATTAGGAAAAAAATGATTACCTGTTCGATTCCAACCATATTTTTAAAGATATCTTTATTTACAGTTTTGTCACAATATTTTGATTTCATTATTGGGGAAAGGTGTTAAAGGCTTGTTAGTCTAGTAAGTTGAGTTGGGACCAGGGCGCCAAGGTGAAAGTTTGTGCAATTGTCAACCTTGCCCAGGTGATTACCCTTGGTTTTCTATGTTGTAGATCATATAAGTGCATGAATCATAGTAGAGACATCAAAAATAAATTTATTAAGAAGGATATAACTAGTAGTTCACAACAAGAATAACCAAAAATAGAAAAATCCATTATCAAAAAAGAAATTAATCAACTCAAATTAGAAAAGTGTGCCATAGAGACTACCATTGTTGAGTTTGATATTGATTCCTCCATTAAATATACCACAAGGATTAATTTAGTCTTAAAAAAAAAATATTGTCATTACTACCAAGTTTGATCTAGGAGGATAACATATTTACCAACAATTTAATTTTGAATTCCACATAATCTATGTTGCACCTCGGACCTCACCCTTTAATCAATTAATCCAGACATGTGTTCATTTGTTTCATTAAAAGGTTGTTGAGGCGGGTCGAACCTCAAACCTCACCCTTCCTAGTTTCATGCGCCATCACTGAGTCACATGGTTTCTTCGGAAGCTATGTGGGCTATTTACTATTTAAACCTAAAAAAAGTGCCATATAAGGATAGGAAATTTTCTATCTCGAACCGTCAAACTCCAAGATTCAAGCTTGTACATTCACAAACACGCTATGTGTGGTCTACAATGATATAAATGACTGCACTTTGTTTTGTTATCACCTTCTAAAGGGATCAAAAGTGGGGTCACAAAATTTAAACTTCCAATAACTTAATATCCCCTTCAAATTCTAAAGGAATTTTAAGTCATTTGATGTGAAATCTAATTATGACACCTAGGCACACCCCTATGAAAACTTTTCTATGTGACTTAGTTTAAGAGCTAATAACTTCATTTCTGTTGATTGCCACACAAAATAACTTTGGGGTCATGTTCGTTTCTTATAAGTAAGCATGTTTGTGAAGATAAAAACCCCTATAGTAAGTTCTGATTATTTTTTCATGTACCTAGTTTGAGGTCTCAACACATATCTGCATTTTGCATTTTGTCATATTTATCAAAGTGGCCTACTTTGGAGGCTTACATTCCAGATCCTATTGATTGTCATGTCAAAATGATTGTTCATTTATATTGTAGCATATTAGTGAATTCCCATATCTATTTTGAGACCCTAGTGACCCTGTTTGATGTGTTTTACAAGTTCAAAGCAAATGCATTTTCATTTGATTTTCAGTGTACACATTATTTTGTTTTCTAGAAGGGAGTTTTCATGGATTAAAATTTTAGTGTCAGAGGAATTTTGTGCTATGAGGGTTGTCTCTCTATATTTTATACATGTAAATGTACTATCGAGATCAGTTTCAGGGCTTCAAGATATGATTTTCTATTTTTTCAAGATCAGATTCAAATTCAGTTACTATGTTTTCACATTTGTATTCTTAGAAAGTTTTTGGATGTTCATTTTTTAACCCTAATATCTAGTGCATGGAATTGAATCAGGAATGTCATTTTTCACATGTACTATTTAGATATGAATAATTTTACTTGCCAGGTGGTATATTCTCAAGGTTGGCTTAATATTTTTCAGAGCACATTGTTGGCAGGGTTTGTACATGTTTTGACATGTCCAGTTGCAAAGTGAATGAAGTGGCTAACTTTGACTGTTGATGTTTATCAATCTTGATGTTTTCATGAAAATTTGTTTAGTGTTAATACTCTCATATCAAGATTATTCAATTCTGTGTGTTTTCATGGCTCCAGGGGGTCATTTGGTTAGTTTTCATGACTATTTCTAGAGACTAGTTATCATATTTTGGGTCAAAGTGCAGAGGTATCATTTATTAATTTTAATGGTCACCCACTTGATGGTTTTTATTTAATGCCCCACCCGAGAACCCTTGGAAACAAAGGGTAAAACATGCACAATTTTTTTTTTTTTTTTGTAAACATAACATAAGATAGCATTGATATAATGTAAACAAGTACATTAAGAAAACCATCTCATAAATAATAATTTGTAACTCAAGATAATATCATGACCATCGTAGGTTCCTACACAAGCAAAAGTCTTAACAAGCACTTCCAAAGGTTCCCAAGTAATCTAACACATATTCTAAACATATAATAGATGTTCCCAAGATTTCCCAACAAGGATTCGGACAACATCCATAAATCATGAGAGGCTCAATAGAAAAATGTTCACGACTGCCAGGAAGGGAGACCAATATCCATACTCAATCCATATAATTGATATTCATTATAAGCCCAAGGTTAATATTCCTAACATGGAAAAACATACATGTTAATTACCAATTAACTATACCATAAACAAAATACAACCAACAATGATCCTCAAATGATCATGCACAAGTCAAGGGCTCAAGGTTACAATCAATAGTCCACTAGTATCATGCTAAAGACAATATGTTGATTCCTAAAATTTGGCCAAGTCTAAAATTTCCTAAAATCCCTCAAAATCTAGAATCTTCATCTTAACTCCTATGAAGTTGAAACCACTCTCAAACATCCTGAAAGTATATACATAAAATATAACTTAAGTATAAGTTTAACTTATACTTAAATGTTACGTTTTATGTATGGTCCTAGTGCTGAAATAGGTCTGTCGGGGTATGAAGGACACACAAGAGCCCACAAGAACCCACCCAACAGATACCCATCTCATAGAACTAGTTGTAAAATCAAACTGGGCGGAGATGACGATAACATGCATAGACAACAATCGGTATTCTTAGATGAAGATCTACGCAGACGACGATTGGAACAACTAGTGAAGTCTGAAAAAGACCCAATCTAGTGAGGTTGAAGACAACGAACCTTAGACATAGACAATGATCTGCATAGATGATTATTTCACAGATGATGATTCATAAAAGAAAGTATTTCCTGGGGAAGTGTTATACCAAAAATTCTTCGACGCGAGTCGAAGATGACTCTGGTTAATCGTAGAAGACGATCTAGTGATATTGGCTGAAAACCTAAGGTAAAAAGACACAAACTAGGCTGACACTAATGTACGGTAAAAATACAAATAACTCCACACTGGGGAGTACTAGATACACGGATATCGAGGCAAAGGTCACTTGATTCCATCAATAAACATGAAGGGAAAGAATGAACATAAAACACTAGATCAATGTCTAATACATACTACATCAAATATATAGAAATCTGGGCTAAACCAATACATCAAATGGGGATACAAGCATATATCAGTGTCATATAGGAGAATGAGCCCTCAAGCTCCAAGTCTCATAGGTGGAGGAGTTTGTCCCCTGCATGCCGGTTCCCAACAATGGTATATAATTTCAATGCCTCCCTACTACATGGTATGTGTAGGCCCAAGCCACCGTACTTATGGAGATAGTAACCCAACCACAATTATAGGTAAACACTCACACCAAAATAGGCTACAGTCACACCATACAATATGCAAGACTCAAGGGAGACACCACAACCCGAGTAACAAATACAATGAAAGCACAAAACATGTAGGAATAGGTCACTACTCAACTAAAAAAGTAATAAAGTGGAGATACAGGAATTGAGTGTCATCACATGGCTCATGAAGGCCTATGCAACTTCAAGCTATCCTTCTCTCATCATGGATGCTCTACTGAGCCATATCAATATCCACAAATGAAAAGGTTATGATGTACCATATCAACATCCTCAATTGACAAAAAGGTACCATTCCATATCAATGTTCATAGACAACAAGGCAAGTCATACCATATTAACATCCTCAAATGACAACAAGGTAGTCATATTTAGTCTTATATTAAGTTTTGTTTCCCCATTTATGGTTTAAGTTTATCAGTTGTTATTAAGGACTCAAGAAAGGTTACCTTTGAGCCCCGTTTTTCTCCAGTCCACTTTGAAGAGCCACTCCATCCCACTAATCAATACAATCCAACAAGGCAAAAGCCCCAAAAGACTCACAAGTACAAAAATCCCCAAAATACACCAAATGACTCCAGGGATAAATTTAAGAAACCCCCTCCTAGGAAAAAGAGTAAAAGCCTAGTGAATCGTACATTAATTTAGGGGCAAAATTTTATTGATGATGACAATTTTTTTTTCCAAATTAGGAAAATAATATAAAGGCGTAGGTATTTTTTCCCTGCTGAATGAAAATCCCATAAAATCATGGCGAATTATAAATTAATGTAGGGGAAAATATATAATATATGAGGCGAATTATTTTCTTGTGAAGGTAAAAAAAATATTTGTACTGGCTATTTTTATGTGTCGTTTGAAAATATATTTATTTTATTGGCTAATCTATCGTTGATTATGGGAAAAATAAATATTTTATTTGGAAATTTTCAAAAGATGGGACTCGTTAATGCGTCATGTGGGCCAATGCCAACTAATATTAAATGTCTTATTTGAGACTGTTTGATTATCCTAGCTCAATGGCTGAAGTTTAATTTCGGCCCAATTTCGTGAAGGAAACAGAGTTTTCCAAGAAGTCACCCAAATAATGACACGTAACATTGTAATTAAAGCAACATGTAGCGAATATCGCTTTTATTTGTTGTGAATATAACTGATCACACATTGGACACATAACCTAATTAAGTATTATTAAATGTATTATTTGAGACCATTTGATCATCCTAGATCAATGGTTGAAATTTAATTTCAGACCGAACATCGAAAGGAAATCGACATCTGCTGGAAGTCACCGGAATAGTACAACTACAACTTGTAACTCGTAACTTGAAAAGAAATAAATGCCTTGTCAGTGACATTCTTTAAGTGCCATCTTTAACTGTCAATAGTACACATGCATTTATGGGAAAATTTATGGGAAAGATTTACATTTAGATATGAAATATTAAGGACAGTTGATTTAAATCTCTCACACGCATAATGCATTTATGGAAATTGCATTAAATACGATTAAAGAAAGAATAATTATTAATTGCTAAGTATCCATGATCACTACTATCAATCAAGGGGTTGGGGCTATTTAAAGAGAATCTAGTTTCTTCCTTCTTTATTTTGCTTTTGGTATAGTAAGAGTCAGAGCTGCTAGTGGTAGAAATTGTGCCTCTGATTTTAAGGTTTAGGTTTTTAGGTCTTTAGGCTTTCGATAATTAAAGATGGATACACCAATCTGTTTGAGATGCACATCCCTAGATGACCAGAGGTCCTTTTTGGGCATTGTCTCGGAAGAAATCCTCACTTCCATTTGTAGGGAGGTTGGTGGCGACACTTTTATAAATTCTATTGTGTTGATGTTATTGGGTCGAGAGTTCCTTGAGAATGTCGACAGATACCACGTTTACACGAACATTACGTCCCAATTTTTTGCATCTCTCCTCGACATCGAAGGACAGAAGGTGGATATGCTAATGTTGTTGAGGATGGTTTTTAAAGAGAAATTCTTGAAGGACGATGTTAATGTTTCTATTTTTGCAGAATTAGGGGTGGGGATCCCTTGGCCAAGAGATATACACAAGCTATTGGTGCCGGGCAGAAATGTGACCAGACAACCCTTTCTGTTGAGCCTCAATGACAAGAAACTAACGTGACACAGGAAATGGGCACGACTTGGGAGGGATTTTCTCCAGAAATGGTTTTACCTTGATGAATTTGATGAGTCGGACTACACATGGCTTGACAAATACTCAGAGATTATCCTCTCTAGAAAATTATACTCGGATGAAAGGGAAGATGAATATCCTTGACTCCCTAGTTTACCGATTCCTGTTACCCTAGTTTTTTGACAATGGACATGCAAAGTTTCACTTTTTTTTAACCGATAAGAAGTTGCCTAGTAGGTTTCTTACTAGTTTATGTTTTTACTGTACGATGTAAATTTTTGAAAAAATAAAAATAAAAATAAAAACTTTCCAAGTTTGTTTCAATTTTCTTTTTATGGGTACAAAAAATGATTCTTAGACTTCTCTGTGATTACAATATTTTAATTAGTTGCTTTACCTGTGTATTAGACATTTAAGTATATGCTTAAGCGATGGATTAGTACTTCCATTTTTTAAATATGAAGACTGAGATTCTGAATTTTTAAAATGATTAAGTTTCTTTATCAGTCCAGAGCAAGTTTCTATTTTTAATTTGCCAATGTGTCATATCGATGTGTGATTACAAGATAGAAATAATTGAATTAAAATCTAAATCCGACTACACTATAAAACTAAAAATTAAATAACATTTATTAAATGTAATAACTAATAAGCTGAAGTTGTAATTTAAAATGATTAAGTTACACTCACACATGTCCTAGAATCTAGTGACATCAAATGACAAGCCAAAAGTTAATGGGACCCGCGATAGTGCGACAGTGCCAGCGACCATTGGATGAGCACAGATCAACGATGTGTGGTGTATTTCAGGCCAAAAGGGAAAATAAACCCCATTTTCACAAACCTATTTTGAAATAATGTAAATGAACTCAAAAGCACAGTCATAGAATAAGTATCACTTACCTTTGCCTCAAATTAAAATGCAGCAATGTAGTCGTGACTCACCAATGCAGTATTGAGTAAACAGTTGCACTCAATAGTCTGAAACTTTTGAAACCTCGCTATGATCAAATATAGAGATATCATAGAGATACAAGGATGTTTTTATAATAATCCTTCTTCAAAAAATTTGGCGGGAGGTATTAGGTATACAAATATTTGGCGAAGCCCGCGTAATTAAAACACGTCTTTTGTTATTTCCAAGGTGATTATGGGTCATCCAATACCTTTGCATGATTAATAAAGTTGGCTAAATTACGTCGGTTAGAGACACACATCCGTAAATTTCCAGGCAAATATAGGCTGTCGATTTGGGGTCGCCTAGAAATTATAGGCAAATGTTTTAAATTTATGGGGACCAAAATTTTTATTCCATTGGCGATAATGTGTAAGAAATGGAAAAATTAAATAAACTGATGGACAATGGGCTTAGGATTTGGACCCAATATTAATAAATTTTGGGCGATAGGGTCAATCCAATATGTCAAAAATATTTGCCAATTTTGGGCTCGCCGACATGCGACATTCACCAAATGGCAAATAATCACCACTAACATTTCCGCTGAATGACTCAATTGGTCTCAACCAAGAGTATGGGTCCCTTGGGATCCTATCATAGAAAACACAAGGTGTTCATGATACGGTCTGAAACAAAAACCTCACACATCTCTAATGAGATCAAAATCAAGCATAGAGACACAAATCTCAAAAGGAGGAAACTCAAACAATTGCACACGATAAACTCAATCGAGAACTTTGTTGGGAGTATGGATATGTCCACGAATCCAAAACCAACAAAGTAGAAGTATGGAATTATTATAGGAATGGAGAGAAATCCATTCCAACACACAAAATATGCTGAACAAACAACAAGTAAAATCTAGGCGGCACGCAAAATGGTGCAAATACAAAAAAACACCTAAAAATCAAACTTCTCAGAATTTAACCAAATTAAAACCTTTTTTGCATTTCATGCCCAAAATCCCAAAAATATAATAAAATATCAAATTTGGGAACTTATGCAAAATCCAACAGCATAACGGTGCCAAAACCCCAAAAACTCAATGCCAAAAGCGAGAAATGCTCACACCTGGCCAACTAGGTGGAGGAAATCAATGAAAATGTGGGAGAATGCTAATTATAATCCCATGAATCTATTGCATTCAATTGTGCATGAAATAATGAAGAAAGGAGAAAGATATCAAGAGCCCTACCTCACACAAAAGTGCCAAAATCCAGGAAGAGGAGAAATAAATGGATACTCCACGAAAGCACAAATGGCTCCATTGGAAGTTAGAGATTAATAAAAAAAATCCAAAAATCCACTCCACGCAAGGATCCAACCACACAATCTCATGCAATGAAAAAAATATGATTTTTGTCCAAAAAGATTTTTGGAGCAAAATTCCAAAAACTCAAAAACATAAAAGAAGAGGTGAGTCTAAAACTCACTTTTTGCTCCTATAAGAACTTTTCCAAAAGTGACTTATAAAATAGATTATTTAAATACTTAAATAATAGACTGGCCCTTTAACCCAACTGAAATAAATTGATTCCAAGCATATGAAATCCGGCAATGTTAAATTAGCTGACAATTTAAATTAAAATAAGTAAAATCTCCAAACACATAAAAATCAACATTTAAAATAAATACCTTCCGTGACACTTGAAAATTTCTAAATGCATAGACACTCTCATGGATCAAATCACATAATCATCATGAAATTCAGATTTACCGACATGTACCAGAGGGATGATAATATAAATGACATGGATGTGCCATCCATACAAACACGACATTGGCTCAATATGCAAGGCCAAAGTCACTATCTACTGATGCCACTGCTGGGAATATAGGTAACACTCAAATCTTGAAACTCAGGATGAATGTACTTGGTACCTATTCAATAAATATGAAAACATCAAGTGCAGATGCTCAATATACAAATAGACGAAGCACATATAACACAGATAATCACAATGAAGTAGAACATGACACCGTGTAGATCTCACACGCAAGTGACTATGACACCATCTCACTTCGTACCAGCACCAATGGGAAAATGCATAGTAGTGGTGTAGTACATCATACACACCAAGTAACCATATAATAATGTATTAAATTAAAGCATTTAAATAATCATTTCTATGATATTCTAAGCATATGTCGAGTGAAAGTAAAAGATAGATATCCACATCATATAAGCACCATAAACATGAGTCCAATAATCATCTTCTTGATGTATAATCCATAATTCATAGTTCGAATACAAAATAAAACAAATATCATCATAAAACATCATGTCACATCAAATAGCATCATCATCATATATGATCAAACTGAAATTACAACATAGTCTAACATCTAACAACTATGATACAAGTAATCAAAATAATGAATAGTCATTGATACATCTCATCATACAGATAATCAAATATTAACAACCAAAATATCTCTTGGATCAAAATAACCATGGAACAAAATGCAAACACGGGAGGTACTACATTTTCTCCAGGTACACAGTGGACCACATTCAAGTAGTCAAGATAAAAATAAGTTTTATTTTGAAATTTTTTTAGGCCGGACCCACAAGGGGGCCCAAAGAGCACTTATGTTTTGGTCTTAAGATTAGATTATTATTTAAATCATTATTAATTTAAACAATTATATCTTATAAATGGAGAGGAGAATGAGGTCATTCGGATAAAAACAAAAAAGAGGGCTATTTTAAATAATTATGATTTAAAATTTTATGGCAAGAGAAAAAGAAAAATTCTTTAATCATTTTTTAAATGATTAAAAAATACAGGCATAAGGAAAGGATTTCAATTTTTTTTAATATCCCTCCATCCATGAGTCCAAAGAGCGCACAAACACAAGGGATAATGAAATATTCTAAAGGAAGTTATAGACATGTGAAGGGTGTAGGATGCATAAAGAAAATTAACCATAAAATATAAAGTTTTCATTTGGAATAAAAATTTTTGGGACCTCTATCCCTCTCTTGGGGAAGAACTTAAAAAATTATTAAAATGTTGATGATGCCACATGTTGCATTTTTGCAATGTCGTAGGGCATTGAGAATTTTTTCAAGGGGACTATGAAGATGCTCGATGTACAGGTAATTTTTTTTAAAAATGAATTCTAAAGTTGGGCACTTAAAACAAATGTTGGGGCCCATATAAATGCAGTTATGAAGAAATTTATAGAATATTATATTTGTCTTCCCCATATCCACATGTTTTCCTCTTACATCTCCACAAGTGGAATGGCAAATCTCTATGCAAGCTTGTAGACTTGCAATTGAAAACAAAGGAGTATTAAAATAATTTAAAAAAGAAAGTTAAAACTACACAAGTGAGATAATAATTGTCAGTTACATGCCATGAACTTGTGCCCAATATCTTATGTTATTGTGTGAATAAAGTGGGAAATTTTAGTCTTAGGTTTACTATTTTAGGGAAAATTTCATGGTAGTTTCCTTTGAGCAAATGCACTCTACAAGTGTAAAACTAAATCCAACCACCATTGCCAACATCCTCTATTTCTGGATGTACGTTCTATAAAGGGGAGCTATGGAAGAATAATATGGGAATTGATCAAGCATTAAAGGGGGTGTTGGTTCCCAAATCAACATATTGAAAAGTTCTAAGAGTATGCCAAGCTCTTTGATCAAACTTCCCAAGTGACTTGGCCAATGAACAAGATTAACTAATCCTCCGCACTTTAGGCTCTACAGGACCTAGGTGGGTGCACCTATCCACCACTTGATTCTTCAAGTTGATGCTTTTTATAGAAGATTTAACTCTCTTTCTATCTTCTATTTTTAATCTCTATTTCAAAATGGCACACACTCTTGAAATAGATTTACTTAATGAATGCTTCATTTTTTAAAACTAAATTATCTTGTTTCCTACTTTATTTTTATTGCTACTTCTTGATATCTAACTGATTTATCTTCTACACTTCTACTTATGCTCTACTTCTACAACTAACTTGGTCTTTGAATGGTTTTTGATTTTATTTGTCTTTTATTTCTCCTATTGTGATCTGATGTAAAGTTTGTGTATAAAAGACCAGTGCATTCTTTCCACTTGGGCTATAGAGTCACCTTCTTCCAGATCCTACGTATAACTCTGTGAGACAATTATCAAGATCACCACTTGGATGAACCTATTAGCTATTATAATCATCAATACTACTTCATTATTATTTGCCACAATAATGAACCTAAATGGATTGAACTTTTGTTTAAAAAGACCAATCATATAAGAAACATAAGGACTTGGAATCTTCAAATGTATCTTATTTATCAAACTACTTTGACAATAAATAATTCCTTCATACAAATATTTAAGAAAGCATTCACTTTCTTGAAATGAATATCACAGAGAAATAACATTGAACAAAGATCTTCCACAACACAATTTGAAATAAAGTACTGATTGTATTGCTTAGAACTTAAAATATTATTTATAAAATGAGAACTGTCTTGTTGAATATATTGTTGGCCCAATGTTAAGATAATGGAAAGGATGTGTACTGAGAGGGGAGGGGTTAATCAATACCCTTAAAAATTTTTAGACAAGTCTTTGAATTCACTGTACTGTATTAACCGACTGAGTAGATTGCTTTATCCAAAAATATAGTATCAATACTGAAATGTAAATGCATGTAAAATAAACATAACACATACACACAATTAAGTACTCTTGACACTAGTATTTTGTATCACAGAAAACCCTTGTTAGAAGGTAAAAGCTGCAGTGGGGATGAGACCCACAAAACTTCATTGCTGCAGTAATAAAGGTATCATGTTAAAGCTTTACAAAATGATCACTTCTGATGATATTACCCTGTTAGGAGTAACAAAAAGAATGACTAGATCTACCTCATGGGAGGATTTAGCAACACAAACTATGTGTGCACTCGGTTAAGAGATTTACAATAAGACTGTTAAGTCTACTCTGTTAAGAGATTTAAGTGTATATTATAATTGTTAGAGAGTAACAAAAAATTTGATCTGAAACATATACAATCTCAAAATTGCTGATACAGATCCATTAAGTTCATACAAAACATATCACCTCAATTTGAATGATAATACCTTCTACTCTATTCTGCTCGGTAGCCTTGCCTTAGTTCTATAAACTGATTTCAGTAATATGGCCTCTATTCTTGAATCTCTTGTCTGATCTCTGACGTCCATAGTATGGTGGCTACTTGATCATTTCTTGATCAACACACATATAAAAATTGACATATATATAATTATATATCAAATGATATGACCTAATTAGGGTTCAACATTTACATCTTTACCCTAAGATCAACGGTTACAAAATTTACATTGATCAAATAAACATAGGATACATAAATAATAAATGCTAGAAATCCATAATTAATGTCCTCCTCGATCATGTAAACCGTTATCTAGGTCAGATCAAAAGTTGTTACTTATATTATTGTGCCATAACAAAATTTTATGTGGACTCTGTTCCACTTGGTTAAAGTTTTTCCTTGGTGCTCGGTTATGCTGTGAAGCTCGGTGTTATCTGGGCTCAATATAGTCTGATTGCTCGGGTATCATAGTACTTGGTTAACTTTGAATATGATCAGTGTTCTTGGTTAACTCTGCACTTCGATGATATAGGCTGACTATCTTGTGTTGACTCTGTCACCGACTGTCCATAATGTCTGCTTGATAACTAATGACAACTTCAATGTGCAATTGGAGTAACATTCTCCCCCTTTGGCATTAGTATCAAAAACTTAGTACTGTACATAATATACTATACATGATGAATTCCCCTTGGTACATGCCCCCCCTATGTATATACTCGATATATGTATATGACCAATCTGATTGTGATATCTGCCTTTACTATACATATACATACATTTCCCCTTTTTTGAAATAATGACAAAAGGTGCATAACTTACAGTTTGTCAAAAATATTGGGATGGGCACTTGTGAGAGTTTCCAATAATTTCTCCCATTCCTCCTTTAAGTGTTTGAGGGTGATTATCTCTAATTGTAGCTAGGCATGCATATCATATATGTTCTCTGTTATTGATAAATCCGGGGTAGAAATGAGATTCTTTGCCAGAGTCACATGTTTTTGCATCATTGCTAAATGCGGTAGTAACGTTGCCTAGAGCTCAGTTACTTGATCTCTAATTCATTCCTCTTCTTTCTTCAAGTCCTATCTCAACTGTTGGTTCTAAAATATCTTCTTATAATGCATGTGTAATGCAGTTGGCTCGGTTGATAGACTTTGTGCACTAGCCTGTAGATCTTGATCTATCTGCTTGAGTTTTTCACTTATCTCGATAGTGAAATGGTCTAGTGTGCATAAATGATGTAGAATAGTAATTTCTTGGGATATGATAGTTTATACACCATTTACTAATTCTGACAAAGTGACCTTATGTACGATTACTGCCTGACATATTTTCTCTGTAACCTTGTATTGGATTTTCTTCTCTGCTCTTTTCTCTAGTTTTTGCTCGGCATCTGTATCAGGATTATCAATGGCCTCTGTGAGTATCTAAAGTTATTCCAGTATGGGGGCTCATTCATCAATGGTAATATCTGGTACAACTTGCATTAAGATCTCTTTGGCCTTTTCTAGTACTTGTGCACACTTTGCTTCTAATCTAAGCTTATCTTGTGCAAATTTTCTGGTGCAAAGTTCACCATATTTCTTCAGTGATTCAGGATCAAGTGTCTTAGGATCTCATTCAGGTATCTCTATATTTTCATCCAGTGTAACTAGATCCTTGTTTCCTTCCTTCCTTCCTTCCTTCTTCTTCTTCTTCTTACCTTAACTGCTTGAAGATTGTGATAGAGCTAGAGTAAGCTGAGCCTTTTGCTCAGTTTATAAATTTACTTGCTTGGTACTCAGTGTGAGTACTTGGTGAGATGTCTCGGTAACTAAACTTGAGTCTATAGTAGAGGTATCTACCATTTTTTCATTTTTCTTGGTGTTACCTTCACTTTTTTCTTCTATAGCATCAATAATATATTTTTGTGTATTACGTGGTGTCGTCCCACCACTATTCTCAGTGTCCTTACTATGATCTGTACCCTTATCTTCAGTTGTATATGTTGCCTGCGCAGGTGGCTTTTGTTGCGTTTCTGTATCCATCTCAATTTCTTGGACTAGAACAGTAACTATCCTGGTGTAGTATCTTGGGTGACCTGTGATGTATCTTGTTCATCAATAGTCTTGGTTGCTTTGATGGATTCATCTTCTTTGGCCTTCTCATCTGGATCTCCCTCGGTTACATCAATGATTGTGATATCTAGGTGACCTAAATTGGTCAAGAGTTTAGGAATACCATCTAACACATTATCAACTGCTACATCATCAACTTTCATAGGTTCTATAGTTGGTCCAGTAGATGCAACATCAGTTATCTTCTTGGTATCCTGGTTATCCTTGGATGGATTTAGCAATGTCTTCCATATTTTGGTGCTCTCAACATCGAAATCCATCATATTTCCTTGTAAAATATTTAAATTTATCTGTTCTTAGGAAAGTTCTTTGCATACTTCTTCATGATATCTTGTATCTCATCAACTGAGAAATATGCCATAATAAGTGTGAGAGCTACTTCTCTCATGTATTTCTCATTTTGTAGAGCATATGTCCATCTTGCAGATATCCTATCATATAACTTAGTTGATATAGAAGTAGAAAACTCAACTGGAACTTGTTTCCAGGTTATCATCATACCTATTATTTCTTCTTCAAGTTTGTTCTGGTTCTCGGTAGTGAGATCAGCAAACACTTGTAGCTTAGGATGTTATAATTGTATGATTGTCTTGATTACTTCTGCAATCTCATCAATAGATTGAGCTATCTTATTCTGTAAAACCTTGAATTGATCTTGATTGTAATTAGAATCATCCTTGTCATCTTTTTTCCTCAAATATCTCCTCTTTGTTCTTGGATATGTAGTCTTCATTTTCTTTGACTGGTAAGTGAACTTCGGTGATGGCTTGGTTATTTTAGCTACAAATGTTTTTAAAGGTGGTGAATCTTCTTTCACTATTTGTGATCTAGTCTTCGGTGAAGACTTAGTATTTATTGCTTTGCCCTGTTTGGCCTTTGGTTCCTTGACCGGTGTTTCATCTAATTCGTGGCATCAATGTCATTATCTGGTTTATCTACTTGACCGACTGAGGTCTGCTGCTCAGTTTCCTCTTAAGATTTATCCAAGTCCTCATCTATGATAGAAAGTTTCCTTTTCAATGTTTTTACTATTTTGGTCTTTTTATGACCCAATTGTTGTACCTATAACTGAATTTCTCATCATAAGTGCCAAATCTCATGGCTGATTTTTCAATGAGTTCATTTAGAAATTTCTCAATTGCATCGGAGGCAACATCAATATCTAACTCATACTCCATTGGAGGTAGCCATGCAGTCCTTGGATCTGCTACTTTTATCAATGTTGTATCTGTGTCTACTACAAAAAAAATATTGTCTTGGTATTTATCTAAAATGTGTTGTGGGTTCCAAGATCTCTTTTCCATTATGGTTTTAAACTTGGAAAAATACTCATTCATTACTAGTTCAAAATTATGACCTAGACTAGTGATCATTTCATCTATCTGCATAGTAACCGGTCTATCTATCTTCCATTTAACTTTACCAATTGATGGGAAGAATTTTTACATGTAGAAGAATATTCATAGAAGTAAGGAACCAAAATTACATGTGTTTGTCTTTGTTGATCTGATGGATCTTATATTCTCCTCAAATTGTAGACCCTTCTTCACTATCTTGTAAGCTATATCTACAATGCCACATGGTACGCTATTAGGCCTGCTAGATTGAAATATCTTATACCCAATGGCATAAGAAAAAAATCTCAATTCAACATCCTTGATGCAGCTGACCTTCAAGCCTCTATTGTCCCACTCAGCTAATGTAAGCTTTTCCAACTCGGTTCTCGATAGGTGTCTGAGGGCTTTGGCTTTGTCACATATTGGATATCATGTAACTGCATGAATGACATCCTTGGTTATCTGTTTAGGTTCATCTAGCCATATCTTCCGTTCATGTACTCAACTAAGTACAATGTGGATCCACTCATTCCAAAAGACCTTTGGGAAATCTAGGGCACGAGTTAACCCTTTAACCTCTAAGTGTTTATGGTCTTCCTTCAACTTTCCTTCTATGCACATTGTTTGATAAGTAGACATAAGTTCAAAGTCTCTGATTTCTCCAATATTGTAGTGTATATATGCACACACATCTTGTACAAGCAAAACCCTAGGCATAATAGATAAAAATACACCTTGATTATCTGGTTGTGCTGTGAATTATGGATGAATCTTGTAGTTAGGTTCCATGCAAGTGGATTTCTTGATCAGAACAACCTTCTTGACCTTGACCAGCTTAGCTTTCTTTGCTCGAGATGAAGATGCCATGATTTTTTGATTTAGGGCTTCCGTAAAATGATGATCAAATGACTTGGTGAGTTCAAAATGCACAATAACTAACCTCTGTATGCTTGAAATGCGCTAAAATCTCTGTTGAATGCTCAAATAATCTTTTCTACAACTTTTCTCTCTAACCTCTATTCTGCTCTGTGATTGCATAGTGAGCAAATGAGCTCCTGTCGACCAAATTTATAGAAAATAACTTAGGACAGTGCATTAAATTCTCTTCACCAACTACTCGGTGAACAAACAATAAGCTTGGTTAACACTATCAATGCTTCATCTTGGTTAAAACTATCAATGCTTCAGCTCGGTAAATGGTACAAATGCTCAATTTTCATAACAACTCAGTTGTCTCATCACATTTTTACCGACTAATAGTTTTAACTAGGTGCATATTAACCAACTAGACTAGATCATAGTAATCAAATATGAAATACCACAATGCATCTTTATTCATGCTGATTTGGCATATGTGCAATAAATATAGGAACTGATGTAAGATATAGCATTGAAAAACATAGTTCCATACCTGCTTGTATTGCTCAGGTGGAGAGAGTGGAGCCACCTAACCCATTGGATGAGGTGTCTCTAATTATTGTGATTGGTCCTGCATTATTATTTGATGCTCTTCTCCACATTTAATTGATGATCCTCACAATTTCATCAATTGTATTTCCATTCCCATAAGTGTTTATTCGGTCTGCACAGTCTCTTCTTAAGTGACCGACTTTCTGACAGTGAGAACATGCCATTCCAGAGTTAGACCAATTCCTAGATTTTATTTGCCATAGTCTCATACAATTTTCTGCTATATGTCCATATTTTCTACATGATTCACAAATTCTCCAAGTGTTGTAATCCCATGTATAAAAATTTCCTTGTCTTCTCGGTTGGTTTACCGATTCTTGTCCTCTAGGATTCCAGGTCTTCTTTGTGTTTTTTCTGCATGCTTGAGTTGTGTGACCATTCATGTTGCAATTTTGATAGTATTTATCCATGTATGGTTTCTTTTTTGGTTTGTTCAACTTGGATCTACACTCATGTTCCTGATGTCCATGCTTATTATAGTTATAGAAAATACCATTGAATTTAGGAGGGTTTCTAGGAATACCTTTTGTTTTTCTCCTGCAAACATTTAATGTATGGCCTGGTTTTCCACAGTGATGGAAAGAGGCTTTCTTAGGCTTAGGATTTGAGTAGAAATTCCTTTATTCAGCTTGATTTGATGATTCTCCTTGCTCGGTATACCCTAATCTGGTATTGTTATTCATTCTTCTTTGATGGTTAATAAATTCATCCATTCTCTTAGTGCTTTCTTTAGATCTCTTAATCACTTCATTATGTTGTTGTAACATCTTCACTTCATTTCTCAATTTCTCATCTTTCAATACACCAATATAATCTATTCTTTTTGCAATTTCAGTATTCACTTGGTTATCCTCATGATTCATGGCAACCACTTGATTGGTGATCTCAAAGTAGTGTTCAGTAAGTCTAGATATCTCAATTTATTTCTCTTGTAACTTTTCAGTCATCTGTCTTCTATCATCAACAACCATGTTTCTATCTTGTTCAAATTTCTTTGTATCATTCGAGACTTCAACCATTCTAACCATTTGTGTATCTTGTCTGATTTGTAATGCTTTCACTTGTTCAGTAAGTTGTTGATTGCTCTCAATTAGCTTTGATATTATTCCTTCAGATGCATCAGATATGCTACCAGATTTAGATCCAGATGTATCAAATGGGTCATGAATATCTTCTTCATGATAATCAATCTCTCAAAAACAAAGTTTCATGTCCTTTCTCTTAATCAACATCCCCCTGAGTTTCTCTTTAGCTTTTTTATACTGTTTGACATAGATCTGTAGCTATAACTTCTTATTCTCAATAGTTTTGTCAAGTGTATACCTCTCCATTGTAAGATCTTTTCTCTTTCAGCTATTAAACCTTCAAAATAAGAGAACAAGCTATGATACCAATTGTTGGTCCAATTTTAAGATAATGGAAAGGATGTGTACTGAGAGGGGAGGGGTGAATCAGTACCCTTAAAAACTTTTAAACAAATATTTGAATTCACTGTACTATATTAACCGACTGAGTAGATTTATTAATCCAAATATATAGTATCAATACTGAAATGTAAATGCATGTAAAAATAAAAATTAACACATACACAAAATTAAGTACTCTTGACACTAGTATTTTGGTATCACAGAAAACCCATGTTACAAGGTAAAAACTGTGGTGGGGATGAGACCCACAAAACTTCACTACTGCATTAGTAAAGGTAGCCTGTTAAATCTTTACAAAATGATCACTTCTGATGATCTTACCTTGTTAGGAGTAACAAAAATATCGACTAGATCTACCTTGTGGGAGGATTTAGCAACACAAACTATGTGTGCACTTAGTTAAGAGATTACAATAAGACTGTTAAGTCTACTCAGTTAAGAGATTTAAGTGTCTATTACAATTGTTAAAGAGTAAGAGAAAGTTGATCTAAAGCATATACAATCTCAAAATAGCTGATACAGATCCATTAAGTTCATACAAAACATATCACCTATATGTGAATGATAACATCTTCTTCTCTATTATGCTTGGTAGCCTTGCCTTAGTTCTATAAAGTGGTTTCTACAATATGGTCTCTGCTCTTGAATCCCTTGTCTGATGTCTGTAGTATGGTAGCTATTTGACCATTTCTTGATCAACACATATCAAAATTGACATCTAACAATTATATATCAAATGATATGACCTAATTAGGGTTCAACATTTACATATTTACCCTTAGATCAATGGTTGCAAAATTTACATTGATCAAATAAACATAGGAGACATAAATAATAAATACTAGAAATACGTAATTAATGTCCTCCTCGATCATGTAAATATTATCTAGGTCAACTCAAAAGTTGTTACTTAGATTATTGTTCCATAGAAAACTTTTATGTGGACTCTATTCCACTCAATTAAAGTTGTTCCTTGGTGCTCAGTGTATACTGTGTATCTTGGTTATACTGGTGCTCGGTTATGATGTGAAGCTCGGTGTTGTCTGTGCTCAGTATAGTATGATTGCTCGGGTATCACAGTACTCAGTTAACTGTGAATGTGATCAGTGCTCTCAGTTAACTCTACACTTCGGTGATATAGACCGACTGTCTTATGTTGACTCTATCATTGAGTGTCCATTATGTCTGCTTGATAACTAATGACAACTTCAATGTGCAATTGAAGTAACATATATCTTACAATTAAAAAATGAAGTAACTAATATTTTCTTAAGAAAAACATATTAACAACCCCAAGATGATTAGTGTATTCATGATCCTTGTAAATAGTGACATTCATGAACAAGTGTCCCATAATGTATTCTTTTCTATAGAGCTTATTTCTTGCCTTTGTCACATAGAGTGCAATATCCTCCGCATCTCATAATTCTTCCATGACCTGAGAGAAATATCGAGTAAATTTATCCTTGCATTGATATAAGGAAACATGTACTCTATCATCCAATATTGGAGGAATAACATCCACATCATCACTATCCAACCACTTCATGTCCTCCTTTAAGTCTTCATAGAATTCATGGTGCATGTTGAGTAATTCTTCACCCTTTTTAAGATTATTAGGAAATAATGAATCACTCATTTCCAATTTTTTTGTCATTCTATATTTTAATCAGACATGTTCTTCTAAAGCCTTAAAATTACCTGAGTAAGTTCCTCATAATATTTCTTCTAAATTCTTAATCAGACATGTTCTTCTAAAGCCTTCCTTAAAAATGGGGTTTATATTAAATGAGTCAAAGCCCAAAAGAAGAGTTTTGATATCCTCCATAATTCCTTCCACGGACCAATTGGCATTAATTGAGCCTTTTGTGGCTTCAATTGCGAGTTTGGAGTCACCTTCTATATCAAGATTTTTCATTCCAGTTGAGAGTGAAATCTTAATTCCCTAGAAAAGAGCCATACATTCAGCTTGATTCCTAGTGTGCCCATTTAGGTTCCCAATAAACAAAACAATCAACTCACCTTTGGAGTCTCTAATCACCTTGCCACCCACAACATCACCTTGTTTAGAAATGCAATCAAAGTTAAGCTTGTACCACCTAACAATAGGAGGTTTACATCTCATTTTATTTCTTTCTAATATCTTTGTGTTATCAAATTTACCATAATTCATTGGAAGGTTCCAATTCTTAGCAATTCTATTATCCCATTGGGTAGGGGGTAGCTAGGGAGATTCCAATTGGTAATTGATAAGTTTTCTATCATCAGTTTGTACATAGTTATGAAAACACCTTCTACCAAATTTTTAGTCTCACTAAATATACGGTTGTTCCTTTCTTTCCATAAACTCCAGCAGACATGAGGAGGTATTTGACACCATAGTTGTCTCACCAGGGGATTATGGATAGGGCTCCTCCATTCAAGTAAATTTTTTTGAATGTCACTATTAAAGACCCATGGTAGATCCACAGGGTCTTCACTGAAGGGGAAAGACAATACCACATGCATTCATATCGGGGGGTTTAAAATGGGCAAAAAAGGGGGCAATATATTGCCTAAATAGGGGGAGGGGGTATTTTTTGGGGGATGGGGGTTTATATAGGAAAACATGTGTGGGGGGTATTGGAGAGGGTGACAAAAAAGTAATTTGGGGAAATATTTCAAAAAAATAGGAGATTCTTTTGTATGCCACGAACACACATGCTATGATTCAGGTTCACTGTGTGAAGCCTGAGTGGGTAGGTCAAAATTTTCCATCATAGCCTGCTAGAGCTGTCTAACAAATTGACAATGTGAAAACAAGTGATGTATAGGTTCTTCATCCTTCTTATAGAGAATGCATCTTTTGGGGAGTTGAAAACCTTTTCTGACCAGGTTGTCCTAAGTTAGGATTTTTTTGTGCATAGTTTTCCACCAAAATCAGTTAACCTTAGGAATTAATTGTAGGTTTCAAACTTTTCTCCAACAATCCGGGGCACTTTCATACTTTGACAACAATTTGTAAGACAATTTAACAAAGAACTCACCCTTCTAGCCCTTCACCCCAAAAAACTTATCTTCCCTATGAAATAGAGGGAGCTTGACCTTGCATATAATTCTTTGAAGTTTAATAGCTTTCTGGATCAACTCAGGTCTATTGTGGTAGCATTGTTAGATCTTTCCATCTTAGTAATGCTATTACAAAATCAATAACTTGTGAACCAAGAAGTCTTTTTGAGGTCTCCATCAAATTCCTATAGTTTAAGTTATCTGCTAGGGCCTTGTCCCCCCACCCTAATATTCTCCCAGAACCCGATTTTCCTCCCATTATCAAACTTCCATTTCAATCCATCCTTTATGATACTTCAACATTTGAGGATATTGTTCCATATTTTTGACCTTGAGGGGTAAGCCATTTGAAGAAAGGATTCTTTAAAAGTTATCAAAGTTGAGGTATTTGGCCCTCATAAAGTTACACCAATCCGCCTTTTTGAGGGCCAGTTTCCCTTCTACTTTGGCAATTAGGGCTTTATGAGAACTGACAACTTCCTTATTCTTAGCCCACCACTAATACATTTGGTACCAAATTGCAACGGCAGTGCCGTTGCAGTTTTTCTGTCACAACCTTGTCGTCGTCGCAATTGCGACGGTCTACCATCGCAATTGCGACGACGATAAGGTTGTGACAAAAAAATTGCAACGGCACTGCCATTGTAATTTGGTACCAAATGTATTAGTGCACCTTGATATCTTGGTTTACAAACAATATCCCAATTAACCAATGTCAATCTCTTCTTTTCTTCCACTCTAGTCCATAAAAAGGTTCTCTAACTTTTTTCAAGTTTCTCTTCCATGTTGTTAGAAATTTTAAAGAGGGAAAGGAAGTAAATAAGGACACCCTGTAGTGAGGCAACAAGGAGATACAATTTTCCAGCACTACTCAACAACTTACCTTTCTAGCCAGCCAATTTCTTATGCATTCTTTCTAATATATTGTTCTAAAAGGAAGGAGTGACATCCTTGAAAATGAGTGGGAGACCAAGGTAAGTGCCTGGAAAAGAAGCACATTGACACCCTAAAATATATTTGATTTTATTCTACAAGTCTTCCTTTGTGTTAAAAATATAGATGCTAGTTTTCTCATAATTGATATGTTGACCCAAAATCTTAGCCTACTCCAACAGAAAGGTCTTCCATTCCCTAGCTTTCACAACTGAGGCTTTCCCAAATAGAATAGAATTGTCAACAAACTGTTGTAGAATAGAGGATGACATATTAGTGGCATCTTTAACCCCCCGTATCTTCCTAGAACTGATCATATTTAGAAATTTTTGTTAGAATAACTGAGAGGGGGGGGGGGGGGAATNATCTTTAACCCCCCGTATCTTCCTAGAACTGATCATATTTAGAAATTTTTGTTAGAATAACTGAGAGGGGGGGGGGGGTGAATCAGTGGCCTTAGCAATTGTTCCAAAAGATCCAACCAAAAAATTATCTCTCAAATATAATACCTTCATTTATCTTACAGTCCCAATTTCATCAAGATGTATGCCATAAATAATCTTAACAAATATAAACTTCTCAGTAACATATACTATTTATCTTTTCTAGACTTTATCGAGTAGCAACAAATAAACTTAGTGTTAACTGACCAATCCAGTTTCAATAATGTGTAAAACAAAATATCAATGCAATGAAACATATACACATTTGACACATAGATTTTAACACGGAAACCCAATATGGTAAAAACCACCAGGGACAGGTAACCCAAAATATTTTCACTCTTCTGAAGTGAGCTCGGTGAAGAGCCAACCCTTTTAAAGGGTACAATACACACTGTTAAGTGCGACCTTGTTAGAGGATTTAAAACCAACAGTTTGTCTTTTGACCTAGCACTCGCTATGTTGTCAACAAGAAAACCTTTTGATACTCTTGAGTATCTCAATACAATAAGGACTACTAAATCCCACTTGGTTAAGAGATTTTGTGAATCAATGGTTAAACTGATACAGTAAATGATCTGCTCAAAATAAAAATTTTATTTGCAAATATTCAGATCTATTGTTAGTCCAATAATACCTCTATGATCAATATATACTTCAGTTCCTTTTCTTTCTTTCTTTATTCTTCTCTGTGAATGCTCTATCCTTTGTTGCTCGGTGTCTGCAGAATTTCTTGGCTCTGTTCGTCAACCTGTATGATCAGATCTGCATGAAGGGTTCTATCTTCACACAAAATATACTCAACATTCATCTCCTTGATAATGAATTCCTTGTCTCTTTATATAGACATGATTAGCCGCTCAATCTCCTTGTTTTTTTTCGTAGATCTCTCCTTGATTTGTAAAACTTGCCATGATTTTCTTTATCCCGTAAAGCTCTCATTTAGTTTTATTTTGTAAATCTCTCCTTGATAACTGTGAATAAAATGCACTTTTAATCTCCTTCCTTTCTTTAGCTTAACTGATCATTGATAACAAAACAATCAATCAGTCAATCCCTAAATTGTAGCTCTTCTAGATAGGCATTTTTGTCATTCTTTAACTTGAGTTATGCTTGGTTATCAACTTCAGTTATGCTTGGTCATTAACTCCAGTTATGCTCGGTCATTAACTCCTGCTTGGTAACACTTTCTCGGCTATTGCTCTGCTTAGTATACATTATGAACTGCTCAGTGTTCATTGTCACTCGGTGTATACAGACCTTTTATGTTTTACCGACCACATAAACTTTGTCTCTTCATATCTTCAAGGTTATGACAATATGTGCATGATAAATCAAACCATATCAAGTTGACATCAATGACAATACAATACATTAACTAAATTAAAGTCTTGCATTCACTTTTGCTTCTCATTGATCATCAACTTATCATCTTCAAACATTCAATCAGTTATAGTTCATCAATCTCTCCCTTTGGCATTGATGGAAACACAATATGAAATATGCAGTATAAAACATGCCATAGCATACCAAACTTATTGTTCTATAACCAATTGAAATATCTTAATCTCGATAATCTCTTCTAGCTTAGATTTAATATGTTTAATCACTACAAAAAATGTTTACCATACATCTCTACTTGTAGATTTGATTCTGCTGTGTGCTCTCCCTTTCTTCATCCCTTCAATGGATAGGTGTAGTAATTTTATCTTCTAATTTTGTCTCTCCCTTTCTTGCAGAATCTCTTCTCCCTTTTCTGGATAGATATGTTGTGTTAACTCTCTTCAATTCTCTCCCTTTGATGGATGTTTATTTCATTGACAGTAACCTTTAGATATTCTCTCCCTTTGTGTTGTAGAATTTCTTCTCCCTGATGGATATTTCATTGAATCTTTCTCTCCCTTTGACAACAATGCCAAAAAAAGTATATAGATCTGTAGTAGCCAACAATATCTCTGGTGTGTGGTTCAAATAAGTATCTTCAATGTACTGATATGTCATTGCAGTCCATATCTAAGCTTGCATCATCATGAATAAACTTCTGATAATGTGTAGGCAAATGCAACCTCCAAGTCAGCTTAGTGATCAGTAGACAAGGGATGAACCCCTAGTCTATTCAGCAGGTATTCAAATGTATCTTTTGGAAATGGTTTTGTGAATATGTCTACTAGTTGTTCTTTGGATTGTACACATTCTAGTAATACATGTTTCTCTTGTACGTGTTCCCTCAAGTAATGATACTTAATAGATATGTTCTTTGTCTTAGCATGCATCACAGGGTTCTTTGAAATGTTTATAGCACTTGTATTATCACAATAGATAATTACTGGGTCAAGAATTTCCTCATTCATACCTTTCAGATATTGCTTGATCCATGCAATGTTAGAGCAATTTGTAACAATAGCTACATATTGTGCTTCTGTAGTTGATTGAGATATGCATTCTTGCTTTTTACTTATCCATGTGACAAGTCTATCACCCATAAAGAATGCTCCTCTTGTAGTTCTCTTTCTATCATCTATGTTTCCAGCCCAATCAACATCTGTATAAACTTGTAGTTCAAATTTGCCTTCTTTATTTTACCACAAACCATAGTCATCAGTATTCTTCAGATATCTCAAATTTTTTTTAACAACAGTCATTTGTGATTCCTTAGGGTTAGCCAAGATCTTGAAACTATACCAACTACATGTGCTATATCAGGTCTAGTGTGTACAATATACATTAGTTTACCAATCATAGATCTATATAAGGTTTGATTTACCTTGGTTTTCTTATCTTCCTTTGTCAATTTGCATCTAGTTGCCATAGATGTTCCAACTGGTTTGGAGTCCTCCAACTTGAATATCTTCAGAAATTCTTTGATGTATTTTTATTGTGTGATGTAGATGCCTTCATCTTGTTGTAGAATTTGTAGACCAAGAAAAAGTTTGATCTCTTCAAACATTGACATTTCAAACTCTTTTCTCATTTCATCAGCAAATGACTTGCATAGCATATCATTACCTCCAAATATGATATCATCAAAAAATATCTCAGCAATCAAAATCTTATCATCAGTATCTCCTTTCAAATACAGATTATTATTGTCACTTGTTCTAACAAATCCAATACTAATGAGATAAGAGTGAATTCTTTCATATACCATGCTCTCGATGCTTGTTTCAATCCATAGAAGGCTTTGTGTAGTTTACAAACCATGTCCCTCTTGTTAGGATCAACAAACCCTTCACGTTGTTCAATGTATACCTCCTCTTCTAGTATTCCATTCAGAAATGTAGAGTTTGTTAGAGTAGTCTTAGTTTAGCTAATAATTAATTCATTTAATTATTAGTCTATCTACTCTTTGCTTAAGTTATACTTAGGCAGCTTTCTATTTCTTTAGGGTTTCCCTTTTAGGGTTTCGGTATCCTTTTATAAGGTCTCACCGCTTCATATTTCATAAGTTGGTAATTTATTATTGTTGTTAATAGAATTTTTATTCTTGCAACATGGATTTCATGTCTCTGGCTTTTTGGCCGCCATAGCTGTTTCTTCTATCTTCTATCTTTTGCTTCTGTCTTGTAACTATCTTGCATGCAGGTGATCTTGGGAGGATTTGTCTTTATCAAATCTAACATGGTATCAGAGCCATTCTGCAGCTGGCTGTTCTTGTTTTGTTGAAGCGTACCAGACACAGAGGGTTTTAGAGTTTTTTCAGTGATTTTTGTTGTGTTTTAGGGGCAGGCTTTGGTTATGGTCACTTTGGTCTCAAATAGACATTGCCATTGAGTTAAGAGCACCCCAAAACCCCAGAAATGACATAAAATTTGTCTATTTTGGACTACTGGACTCTGAGGCAAAAAAAATTTGGTTTTAAGTGCCGTACGGGCACAGAAACTGAGGCAAAAATAAAAAAAATACAAAAAACCAATTTTTATTATGGTTTTTGGTTTTGGTTTTAGCGCAGACAGTGCAAATTAAAACGCGCCACCCGCGCTCCGTTGGGGCTCCACCGCCACCAGCTGCCGCTCAGCCGGCCCCCGCGGGCCCCCGCCGCCCTCCGTGGCCCCCGCCACTGCTCCCCTCTGCAGCCTCAGCGGCCCCACCGCTCCGCGGCCCCCCGCCGCCCTTCGCGCTGCTCCGCTGCCGCCCGGCCCACCACCGGCCCCTCCCCGTGGCGGCTTCCTCTGTCTGCGCCACTCTACGCTCGACCGCCGCGCCGCTCTGCCCAGGTCCGCCACCCCCGCGCCGCCCGGGGGACTGTTTAGCCCCTGGGAGCCCTTTTCTTAGGCGGGCGGTCATATGGAGGACCGTGGGCTCTGGATTTCAACCCCTGGGTGCGCCATGCGCCTGGGGGCCCATTTTTTTTAGCCCCTGGGGCTTAAAACCAGGATTTTGGAGCATTTTTGGGCCCTTTTCACCTTTTTTGCAATATCTGGAGCATACGGAGGTCTTTTTCAGACTTCTTTATATCGTCAGAAATCTCTTTCCGACTATGGTGATTTGGTTTTTTGGGTCTACTATTTCAACAGCGTTTTTTGTTGTTGAAGTCTGATGTCTGTTTGTGCCTTCTGGGAGTCATATCTGGCTCATCCAGACTCCATTTTTGGCAAACTAGATATCGCCGAAAAGCTGGTTCAGTGAGCTATTCAGTGGAAGGGGTATTTTTTCCAGATTCTACTTCAGGTTTTCTCTCCTCTGAGTTTGAAAGTTTATGCACTTTGGTGGATTGCTTGGTTCTACAGGTCCTGGGATCTCCTATTCTGATTTTCTAGCTCACTCGTCTTTCTGACTTCTGAGCTTGTATGCTTCTTCTGTTGCATTCTTTTTCTGTAAATGCACTGAGATAAAGTGCCTACTTCTACATTTTTAGAATTTCGAGCACCTTGTATGGTTTTAGTACTCGCACTCTGTTATAAAGTGCCATGGGGGGTTATGATGCTTTTGCCATTTTAGGTGCATCCACCTTTGTCAAGTGAGTGTACCTTCCATGACATTAGCCCATGCTGTGTGTCGATGACACCGCCCTTTATCCTATGTTTGTACTTTTGTTGCACTGTTGGTGTCCCTGGTCTTCTTTCTGCAGATGTTTCTGGCATTGCATTTCAGTGTTCCTGTCACCTCTCCCAGTTCAGCATTTTGGGGGGGTTCACCTGTTGGTTCTATTGCTTCCTGGTTTGATTGATCAGCTCTTCAGACATTGTCTTCTCTACCTGGTCATGCACTTCAGTGGGGGTTCCAGCAGTCTCTTCTGACAGAGTTTTTAG